>CABHPP010149036.1:0-17235 GCA_902168425.1 Peromyscus attwateri | reverse complement strand
CATCTCTCTATCATCTATCTATCTATCTATCTATCTATCTATCTATCTATCTATCTGTTGTTTATTTTGAGACAGGACCTTTCTATGTAACTCTGGCTGGTGTCAATACTACCATTCCTCAGACCCCCAAGTGCTGGGACCACAACAGTGACTACCATGTCTAGCTTTGTTCTCTCTCTCTCTCTCATCTCTCTTTCTCTCTCTCTCTGGTTTTTTTCGAGACAGGGTTTCTCTGTGTAGCTTTGCGCCTTTCCTGGAACTCACTTGGTAGCCCTAGCTTTGTTCTCTTATTTTGGGCAAAAATTGCTGTTTATTTATACTATTTTTTCATACATACAATACAAAAAATGAGTGTACAGGTGTCATGGAAGTTTTATGCAATGATAGAGTCATCACAACTGTGTAATAGCAGCTTAATCAATTGAGGATAAGTACTGCTGCAGTGATAGAGCATCACCACCGTGTGATAACAGTCTAAGCAATAGGGGGTAAGTACTGCTGCAATGATAGAGCATCACCACCGTGTGATAACAGTCTAAGCAATAGGGGGTAAGTACTGCAGAGAGACGGATCTTAACCTTTCAATCTCATGCTGTATCAAGTCTGTATTAAACAGAGGACTAAGAGACTCAAGGTTGTTTCTAATTGTATAAAAAGTCCTATTACCATGAAATTTCTAAAAGTAATGCTATGGTTATACTTAACTTTTTGCCTCAAGGAATCATATTGGCATGTTTTCAATGGAGAGTCCTTGAAAAACACAGAGAGCATGTGCAGTGGGAGGGAGGTCAACACTGTGGCAGCCTTCAAACGTTTCATTGTCCGGTGGATGACTGGATTTTCAGATTGGGTGGAATCTTTCAGGACTTCAAGGTTTTCCTTATAGAACGGCCACATTTACTAACCGAATGTAACTTTCTCAACAGACTGAAGAGCAGTGATTCAGGGAAAAGAAAGGGAGGGGATGCAGCCCTCAAGCATCACCATGGCTTCTTAACACTGTGCTCAGAGCTGGATGTGTTTCTGAGCCCAGGTTACCCCACTGCTGAAAAGTTCCAGTGCTGAGAACTGTGAGAGTCAGGTTCACACGAAGCTGTGACACCTTCAGCTGGGTAACCTGCTGACCCCCAAGCCTCCTATTTCCACCAGCAAGAGTGATGCATTTAACAAGCACTTTGTGGCTGAGTGCTGTGTTTTAGGTACCGTTGGCGGTAACAGAGACAGTAGAGAACCAAACTGCATCTCTCTTAACCCCAAATTTCGACATGTGAGAGAGAAATGGTTCCAGGTGACTCCATTTCCCACAAGGTGATTGAAGGTTAGGCCTTGGTGCTTTGTTTGGTTTTGGCTTTGACAACTTCTGATTACATAGTTCAGGCTGCTTCAATCCTATGATGCTCCAGCCTCAGTTTCTCAAGTGCTGGGTCTAAGCATGCCCCACCCCAGGTCTCTGTTAGCTCCTTCATCTTCTCTGTCCACCTCCAGCAGTACTGTTATTTATTGCTGTGATGAAAAGGATAATAATTACAGCTGTCATTTCTTAGGTACTTTCGTGAGGTATTATTTTCAAAATTTTAGTTACTTAATTGAGACAGGGTCTCATGTAGCCCAGGTTGGCCTCTAACTCTTTATTTAGCCAAGGATGACCTTGAACTCCTGATCCTCTTGCATCCACTTCCTAACTGCTGAGATGACAGAGAAGTACCACCACCCCCAGTTTATCTGGTGCTGGGAATGGGGCCAAGGGATTCCCTACCACACTATTTTGACTGATTTTAATCCACCCACCTCTTTCTCCCCGCTCATCTTTCTAACTGAGTTGGAGCCTGCTTTGAAGACTGCCTGTGATGTGGACAGTTCAGACAACGAAGTGACTAGAGTTATCTAATGAAACCAAGGCCACGTCACCTCCCTAACTTCTCCAGTGACTTTTCATTTTAGTCGGAACAAAACATCACTCTTGACCCCACTGAAAAGGTCTTACACAGCCAACCCCCCATCATCTTTCCAAATGACCCCCTGTTCATCTGTTTCTCTACCCAGCTCTTTCCCACACTAGACCTTTCTAGGCCTACCCCGGGCCCTGGGACTTTGCACCATCCTGCCTCTTCCTGGAGTATTTTTCTCAAATTTGCCAACGAGGCTTTCTCCCTCCCCATCTCCAAGGATATGTCGCAGGAGCCTTCTGGGGGAGGTGCTACTGTTTGGAGGCTGTCGGTGTCCTTCCTGTGTGCTGTCACTCTGGGATTTCACTCATTCGTTCTTTTCCATTTCTTCTCTATACACAGATACTTTCTACACAAATGGGTTTGTCCACTTGGTACCCAGTGAGTTCCCAGCACCCAGAGCACCACATGATGGTTTTATGAAGCTAGGCAGGAGGACTTTGAAAAGTCCAAGGGGCGGGCAGCCACGTTCTCGTTTGGCCCTGTTGTGGGAGAAAGTAAGTTTGGAATTTTTATGTTCTCCTTAAGAATGAAGAAGTTGCTGGCCGTGGTGGTCCATGCCTTTAATCCCAGCACTCGGGAGGCAGAGGCAGGAGGATCTCTGTGAGTTCAAGGCCAGCCTGGTCTACAAAGCAAATTTCAGGACAGCCAAAGCTGTTACACAGAGAAATTCTGTCTCGAAAACCCACACAACACCCAACCCAAACCTAACCAAAGAATGAACTAAAAAAAAGCTCTCAGCAAAATTCTCCTGGCCACTACTTGTCCATCCTGGCTTCTGACCAATCACTATCTTCAGGAGGCAGGACTGAGGTCTGGTGCTGAGCATATGCCAGCCTACTGGAGGCTTATGGGCCACTCAGAACAAGGTACGAGAAAAGCAAAGGTCTGGGGTGGGAACCAGTGGGCAGCCTGCAGGGCCTGCTGTAGACAGCACAGGTGGAAACCCAAGCCAGGAGGGCCTGAGAGTCCCCTTCCTAGTATCCCCATCCACTCTGGACCTGAGCGGGACACAAAACAATCTCGTGACTGCTGTCCTCATTGCATACCTACTGAGAAGCCCACGGTGCTCCGTTGGGTGGTTCAGACCCGCAGTCCCAGAGAGCCCTGTTTAAACTCAGTGGTCGCAGAAGAAAACAGAGTAAATGGGGGGCAAGGACAGGCAGAAGGAAGGAGGAGGGACAGCAGGGTGGGAGGAGGTTACGGACGGGAGGGAAATGAGAGCAGGAGGACCGTTCGGCTGATCAGAGTGCGCTGTATACATGACTGAAATTGTCAGCATGAATGTGTTCCGTTATTGTTAAAATCCCACGACTGCAAACAGTTCTATCCTGTGTCGAGGTTTTCCTCCTCGTCCTTGTCCTCGTCCTCCTCCTCCTCATCCTCTTCCTCCTCTTCCTCCTACTCTTCCTCCTCCTCTTCTTCTTTCTTCCTCTTCCTCTTCTTCATTTTACATGTTTTTATTATTTTATTTTTACTCTTTCTTTTTAGTTTAAAATCGATTTTTCTTACAATATAATCTGGTCATGGTTTCCCCTCCCTCAACTCCTTCTAGATCCTCCTAACTTTCCCATCCACCCAAATTTATTTCTTGAAACACATTTTTATTTCTTAAGTAACCATTTACTTTGTCCTTATTTGTTTGTTTGTTTTGCTTACTTTTTTACTGGGTTATTCGCACTTGTAGTTACGTGGCATTCTGTATGCACACTGAACATAATATTTGTCTACTGTGTCCTACAAATATTCTCTCCCCATCTACGAACTTTATCTCTTTAGTTTTGTGTATGTATTTTTAGTAGTCACAAATTGTTCTTAAATGCTATGCATTTAAATAATTGATCATGTGATTTTTAGGTTTTACTTTTGACTTAACAAGGCTTGTCCGATTTCAATATCAGAAATATACTCTATGTTTAACAGCTTAAAATGCAATCATTATGATAACATAAATCCATATCTGGATTGTTCACTGTTTCATTTGTTTATTTTTATCTTTTATTTATTTCTTGACAATTTCATACATGTATACAATATATCGTGATATTGTCAACATGTAGCCCCTCCCCATTTCTTTCCTCTCCATTTTGATTTTGTAACCACCAATTCCGATGATTGCTGCCATCTGGAGTGCTGGCTTGACCTTGTACAGGTCTTGTGTAGGTGATCACAGCTCCTGTGAGTTCAGGACAGCAATGGCCATGTCTGTTCCTCTTATTTATTTGTTCTACTTGCTTGCTTCTCTGCCTGCCAGGGATCATTTAATTTCTTAATAGGCCCTGATATTTTAGAATGTTCTAGAAAATATTTTATTCCTGTCCTCTTTATAGCAAATCCTCTCACTCTTAGATTAATTCAAGAACTGGTTTTTATGTTTTATTTAACATTACACAGATATTTAAAAAAACCCACGTGACTGGGCTGAAGAGATGGCTCAGTGCATAGAGGTGATTGCAGCCAAGACAGGCAGCTTGAGTTTCACTCCCCGGACCACATGGAAAGAGAGAGCCAACTCCTGCAAGTGGTCACCTGACCACCACACAAGCGCTTTCTCTCTCTGTCTCTGTCCCTCCCTCCCTCTCTCTGTCTTTCTCCCTTTCTCCCTTTCTCCCTTTCTCTCTCTCTCTCCCTCTCTCTCTCTCACACACACACACACACTAAAATGTAATTTAAAAAATTCATGACTATAAGTGTATATACTTATTTATGAGTTTTATCGTTTTTTTTCTCTTATTTTTGACATTCATCATCTTGCTCCCGACACCTTCCTCATTGTCTTCGTGATTACTTCCTTGACTATTGCTTTACTGAAATGCTTCCATTCTGTGCTCACACCAGAACACTCCTTTTCTGATTTCCATACTGACACATCCTTGGACTGAGAAGATGGCCTCCGAGTAGAGAGAGAAAGGACAGTTAGGAGGCGGCAGCGTGGCTGTCTGTGGGGGGGGTGGTCTGAGTGACGGCGCCAGCACACTGGTGTCCTGGAATAGATGCAAGTGAGCTAGTTCACTAATGTCAGTCTTCTCAGCCCACAAGTGTGACAAGTGCACACTCTGCCACGGCATATGGTGTGTGCACAATTAACCGAGGGAATATATGACCCTGGATTTAAAGCTAGACCCTTATGCACCACTACCTAAACTCACCGATCTTTTTAGCATCAATAGTAATAAGGAGGAGAATGTGGCCATCTTGTGGAATGGCATGCAAAGCATGGAGCTTGAGTCCTGGGTCTTGCACATGCAAGGTAAGCTCTCTACTTCAAGCTACAACCCGAGGCCTGCCGGGCCTTCTTAAATGAGCCACTTACTCCTACTGAACCACAAAACCAAGGCAATAATTCTCACCTTGTTGCTTAGTCCACAGATATAATATCAAGACAAACGCCATAAGACAATTACACAACACGGTACACGGGTACATGCTATCGTTAGTCAACTATCCAGAACTGCTGTCTGTCAGTAAATACCAATATGAAAGAAATAGTTGCAGATTCACAATGTATAAAAATTGTCTCAATAAAAACACAAAATGTGTTTCTGATAAATGTTATAAATGCTTTCAGAACTGAGTTGGTAGCTTTATACACAGTGTGTACCCTGTGAAGGTTTTGCAAGGATGCTATAGAACATTCTCAAGGTTAAAAACATGCGATTTCCTGTTCTCTAGATTTTTAGTTTCCATTTTATTTTATTGACTCATTCATTTATTTTATTTATTTACTTATTTTTGAGATGGGGTCTTGTTTTTTAGTTCAGGCTGCCTTGGGATTCATGACAATCCTCCTGTCTCAGTCTCTCAAATGCTGGGGTTACAGGTATATGCCATCACTCCCAGCTTGGTTACCTTTTAAATGATCCTGTGCAGATTTCCTACCATTTATTCAATTTATATGTATTTCCCTTTCAATGTACATTGACTTTATTTCTTAATAAAATATTCAAAAGAATAAACCAAGTTCCTGAAATTCTATTGCCAGCATGTGCGCACACACACACACACACACACACAACAAATATATACTCCACACACATGTACATATACACATACATGTACATACACACATATACCACCACTCCCTCACACACACACACACACACACACACACACACACCACACCACACGCACACATATACCCCACACACAAACCACAATCTCACATGTACACACACACATACATTACACACATAGCCCCATATACATGTATATACACATATACACCACACATACGTGTATAAAAACACAATACACCACAAGTACACATGTACACACACAACATGTACATACACACCCCATGCACACCTCACATACATACACATACATGTACACAGCACATGCACACACACGAAATTGTTTTTTTGAAAACGCGTTTTCTAGTACTTGTATTTCCAAATTTCTAAACTCCCCTTTGACTCTTCTTAGTGGAGATGGTATTTGCTGTTTATAAACAGTATTTTCTTCCCTCTAACCCAGCGATGAGAGTCCTTTGAGTAAAGAAAGGCCCGTAGCACCCAGCTCACAACCATCCGTCAGAGGCTCTCAAGGGTGCACACTCTGCACTGAAATACTCTTCCAGGTCCTGCTCGCCCTCAGAAGGATCCAGAGTGACAAAGAGAGAACTCTCCAGAGACTGTGAACAGGCCCCAGCTGACCAGACAAAAACCAAATAAGTGAATTTCAAAGGAGCGAGGAAGGGTAGACGGGTCTTCCCTGGTAAAACGGCATGCAGCCCAGTTTGCAGGTACTTCACATAGTTTATGAAATTCTTCTCAGGGAGAAATTCCACCGGTACTCGGTCCTAGAGAAAAGCAGCTACTGCCCCACTAACTTCGCATCTGGTCCCCAAAGTCACTCTAGACTCCTCCGTGCCAGCAAGGGCCACGTGCTGCCAGCGGCTTCTTAAGAACCAAATGGATCATGTGTTCAGTTTTCATAGTTAAGAGTCAGTGAAAAACCTCACAAAGGCAGTACTGACTAATGTACTCAAAGGACATTGTTAGGAAATCTCGTATTAAATGCTGCTCCCACACTGGAAGTCGGGGGATGTCCACATGCTGGACACCCTTACAGAGACTCCTCTTGTGGCTCTGATTCAGACTACCAGCCATGACCCCTGGAAGCCCCAGTCACATGCTGCAGAGGAGGCCCAAAGGGCAGGGCAGGTCTACGGAAAGCCTGCCTGCTGTCTGTTTTCATTTCTGCGTCTTTGACACAGCCAAAGACTCAGGAGTATTTCCCTCTTGTCTTCACTTGGCTCTCCCTGGATGGCAGAGAGAAAGTGGAGAAGGGGTAGTTTGCTCTCAGCCTGGGGAGAGGCTGAGTTCTTCCCCCACCCACTTCCTGTGTTGTCTGCAGTCAGCCAGGACTACAGGCCTGTGGCGGTGAAGCCAGCACTTGGGATTCTTTTAATAAGGAGTTAGGGACCCATTGTGGTGGCACACACCTTTAATCCTAGCACTTGGGAGGCAGAAGCAGGCACATCTCTATGAGTTCAAAGCTAGTGTAATGCGGTTTAAATATCTATATAGTGAGTTCCAGGACAGCCAGGGCTAGGTAGTGAGACCCTGTCTCAAAAAAAAAAAATTCTCTTTTTTTCCAAAATGCAAATGTGCCTGTAAATTATTTTTCAAAGGCAAACTCTGAAGTCGATAGCACATTGGCAAGCATTTGTGGACTCATTTGCACTCAGCCCAGTGCCCAGTGACTTGGAGGCCATCTGAGGCAAGTCAGGGATCAACTGTTCCCGTCAAGCCACTTCCTTCTTCCTCATGAGCTGGCACCAGCCAGAGGTCTGCACAAGGAACCTTGCCGAAAGGAGCAACACCCTAGCTTTGTTACCGGGAGCATCAGGACCTACTATTGATATCTTGCCTTATCAGTGTAAATCTCACGGCTTATGTGTTCAACATGGCCCACCTCACTTTTAAAATGCTCACATCTTCTGGAGAGAGACTGTCAATGTGGGAAGCGATTTCTCCCCACGGCTGTTAGGTGGTTGTTTATCATCTCAGGAAGCTCTCATCTTCGTATGCTAAATCCCAAACTTCAAATAAACAAAGCAAAATGTAGTGACCACAGCCCCATTTCGTGCAAATGTAAAATCCCAGACACCAGTGGACTGGGAAGGACCCAGCAGCACCAGGGCCATTTGGTAATGCCCTGCTGCAAGCCAAGATTATAAACCAGGGAACAGAATCGACTACAGCAATGCCACCACTTGATAATATCGTGAGCCTGGTCTGGAGACAGTTCACTGCTTTTCTAATTCTAACTGATTTAAAGGAGAGCCATGAACCCAGAAGCCACGGGCCACTGGTGTTTGGGAAACTGGGTCTCTCAGCTGACAGGAGCTTGTTTGTCCAACACATTGCTTCTGTTTTCCCTCACATGCATCCCTCTTGTCTACTAGCCAGGACTTCTTCTGGCATGTTGTGGCCCTGTCAGTTTTCTGAGTTTTAGTCATTTTTCTTTCGCCTCCTTTCAAAGGGTATGGCGACCTGGTGGACAGCCTGATTCTGGGCTGAGCTGGCCCTGACCTCACGGAGCCAGCGATTCCCATTCAGTGTGTGGCTTTGCAGTGTCCCAGCTCCATCGGACTGTACTCGTACCTGGGGCGTGACCTTCAGCTGAGAATCCCCCGGCAGCTTGCAACTTGTCTTTGGCAGAGCACCGCAAGCCTGCCAGCTGCCAGATGTCTTCATTTTTAAAACACCTTCAAACAGCTTTCTGGCACCGTTCCACGAGCAAAATGCACTAAGCTGTAGCTGTTGTTCCCATGCTGTGAGCCAAGGAGAAGGGGGTGAGGGGGCAGGTGTGGGCTTAGAGAAGAGGGGGAAATGACTGTGAACACGGAGGGTGACTACCATTTGCAGGAAATATCTAAGTGAAAAATTGACTGTGGCCGATGATGGGAATGGTCACCAGAAATAACACAATAATTTGAACTATCATAGTTTTAAATTTTTAATGGACAAGTGTGTACATTTACCCAGACCAATGTGAGATTTTGATGTATGTATCCACTGTAGAAGGGTTTGGTCATGCTAAGTAACACATCTATTCTATCAACAACTACGTGTGTGTGTGGTGAGGATGTGAGCAGTCTGTTCTCTGAGCAATTGTGAAAACATATGATTAATGCGGTCCAACAGGTTCTCTAAGGCCCGCAGCTCACTGGACTCTGCTCCCGACAGCCGCTTCCCCCCCTCCGTCCCTGGCACTGCTCACCACCTTTCCATACCGTGTAAAAGAGACACTAGACCGAGAAATACAGTTTCATGAATTCAAATAGACTGATGACACAGCTTCCTAAATATAACTGCCAGTTCCCAAGGTAATGAAGAATTTTTTTTTTTTTTTTTTTTAGTTTTTCAAGACAGAGTTTCTCTGTGTAGCTTTGCACCTTTCCTGGATCTCGCTCTGTAGACCAGGCTGGCCTTGAACTCACAAAGATTCGCCTGCCTCTGCCTCCCAAGTGCTGGGATTAAAGGCGTGCGCCACCACCGCCCGGCCAGGAAGAATTTTTAAGTTAAGGAAATAGAGTAAAAAAAAAAAAAATCAAGAAACTTTTTAAAAATTAAAAAAAATTAATCTTCAGCAAAACAAACTTCTCTTGCTATCAAAATGTGGGTTTTGAAGTGAGAATGTAAAGGAGGGTTTGCTAGCTGCTGGGAACCCTTCAGTTTCTATCCTGTCCCAACCCTTCCTCAAAATGTTACTGAACAGTTAATATATGGTTCAAAGACAAACTTGGAGAATGAGATACTTTACATACACTTAGAATAATTTGTATTCTGAAAAATCCACGGTGCCCAAATTCCTGTGGGAGTAACTGAGGCTCAGAGAGCACTGTTAGCTCAGATGACAGAAGTTAGTTGGAATTAGAGAGAAAATGGTGATTTTGAATTTGTACCTGATGATGCTTAACATCAGCCATGAAAACAGACATAAACAGTGGGGCCCTGGGAAAACTAGCATACAGTCATCTAGGCTCCAGCCACACTAATTCCGGGAGACTTCTTTCAGTGAGTCTCATGGAAAAGGGTCTGTCCCACAGGAAGTACGCGGTGGAATAAATTAGGTCAGCAGAGCCAGGAGAAAGAAAACACGGGCCGGTGACTTATGGTCTCTTTTTATTAAGCTCTGACCAAAGAGTGCTATCCACCTCACCTCCACACACACAGATGTGGGTCCAGGAGGGGAAGGTTACATTTCAGAACACAGAAATCAGAACGGTACCTACAAGAGGGAAGGGGAACTATGCTGGAGATGTAGCTATGGAGTCCAGAAGGAGAATAAAAACCACCTTATTTGTGTCTCCCAAGAAATTCAGGGTTTTACAACCAGGAGTAGAGGCTTTCAGTTCAGAGGCCCATGAGAAGAGACAGGTTTTCAGTGTGAAAACACTGGCCTTGGATGCTTGCCATAAACAATTCATTTCCTTTCCTACTTCCTTGTCTACAGCCCTCGCTGGCGTCTCTATCCAACCCCATGCCCCACCCCCATGCCTCTTACTCTCCCAGTTCTGTGGGTTGTTTAAGCACTGCTATGCTCTCTCTCACACCCTCCTTGCCCTTCACTGACATCTCCAATCCCTGTCCATTAGCTAAATTTGTTCTCCAACGCTGTCATTGTCTCTACGGTTTCCTAATCTGTCCTACACCATCGGGAACTATCTCTTCATCACACCATTCCCGTGGCTGGCTTCGCCTTCTGTGGGTGTCGTCCTTGCCTGTTTCCTTGTACAGACCGTGAATATTGTGTCTTTCTGTTTCTTTGTTGGCTAGTCTTCAGCCCTTGGTCAGTCACTGTGATCTCCTGTCCCCTCTCTCTCTACAATGAATCACAGGCTTTTTCGTTTGCTGTGGCTGACCTCTGAGTAGGTTCTATTTGTTCTGTTTTATCAACTAATCGGAGAGGAAATTTTATAAAATTTATAAAATGTGACTTCTAAATGAACAAAGCTGAATTTTCAAAGAAGTAAAGACCTCAGGTTAAACAACACTGGGGGCTGGGGTGGGATACAAAGATAATATTCTGGGTCTTCAGTGCTCTCGTTCATAACGTACAATTAATAGTCACAGGACTATGTACAGACACATACAGCCAAGTCTCAGAAAATAGACCCCTGGGAGACTAGCCTGAGTACCCTGAACTTGGTTAAACTGACGATTCAGAAGAGGTATGGCATCATCAGGGACAAAACAAAACACCTAGAAATGAAAGTGAAGCTGACTATTCAACACCTGAGTCCTGAGTCCTGGTGTTCTACAAAGAAGAAGCACTCTCAATACAACGGTAGCAGGACAGCTGCCATCAGGATACCTGAGCATGTTCCTGGGGATCTGGGGAGGAGACACCAGAAGTCACTTGTGGCATTTTAGCAGTGGAGTCCCAGGTGTGGTGGGACTACATCTTCACGAGTGGCTAGTGACTGATTCCCAGGTGAGCAGCTTCATTGATTTGGAATACATACAGCTGACTTGCACATTATTGGCTCAGGTTTCAGGTGCATTCTGAGCTCAGGGCATTGGCCATGTGATGCTTGGCACACAGACCTCGTCAGATAGTGAAAGGGAGTTGGTGCTTCCTCCACCTTGGCTGCTTGACCTGGTGCCCCTCCCTGGGTCTGTTTCTTCATCTGCAGAACAGAGACGATGACCAAACCTTCAAAGGACCGTGTCACATCACTGTGCTGTAACATGGCTTCGATGCTCTCCATCTGCATTACAGTTACCTGTTACGCCTGCCATCACTCTCCTCATCATTCCTACTGCTAGGCTACTTTCAAACTTTCTAATTAAAAACAAAGGTTTTAGGAAGGCCCTAATGATTATAGCAATTTCCTTTTCTGAGGAATGGTCTCAGGTTAAAATCATAGTAGTGAGCTGGGCCACGGTGGCACACCCCTTTAAGCACGCTGCTCGGGAGGCAAAGGCAGGTGGATCTCTGTGAGTTCAAGGTTGACATGGTCTATAGAGTGAGTTGCAGGACAGCCAGGGCTACACAGAGAAACCCCGTTTTTAGAAAAATTCTAGTGTCGTGTCGAGATCGTTGGGCCATGATGTCACAGCTAGTTGGTCTTACAGTGGTCTGTGGCTTCACAATTTCCTTCCTACCACAAATGCTCACTTTTAGGCACTCTTGAGCAGTGAGTATTCCCATGGAGACAGATACTTTCTGACTTCCCAGGAGGGAGGCTGCTACGGCATGAGCATGCCCTTTGTTTCTAGTTGGGGATGAATGGCCATTGCGTGTTCTGCAAACCTGTGAATATGTACTTCCCCTTTGGAAAATGTAGCAGTGTGCACACTTCTTCTAAAGGTATTCTGCAGGACAGAATTGAGCATGCCTATTCATTACATGTTAAGATATGTAAAATAGCCGGGCAGTGGTGGTGCATGCCTTTAATCCCAGCACTCGGGAGGCAGAGGCAGGCAAATCTGTGAGTTTGAAGCCAGCCTGGGCTACAGAGTGAGTTCCAGGAAAGGAGCAAAGCTACACAGAGAAACCCTGTCTTGAAAAAAAAAAGATATGTAAAATAGATAAATATTCATTATGTTAATACACTTACGTTTTACTTTACAGTATTATTTTAAAAATATGTATTTACTCTGAATAAATGGATTTACAAAATTTTGCAATATCCAGTTTCCTCACAGCAAGACTTCTGTGACAAGAAAGGGCAGGGGTGAGTGTCGTGTTGCCCAGGACTTGATGAGAGATGGTCTCATATTCCAAGCCAACAAGGTGACTGTGTGTGGCAGGAACCTTAGCTCACATTCCTTGAGGGAAGAAAGGGACTGGGGATGTTCATATCGACACAAGGGGACAGAAGGTCATAAAATATGGAGAACACCTTTCTCATTCCCCTGTGCCTCTCTGGAGATCATGTTGTTTCTCTAACAATCAGGACCCACAGTGGGCAAATGGAATCTTTTTCTGCCTCAAAGAACTGGATGAGGTTTTTACAAAACAGACGTGACAGATATGGTGGCTATGAGTTTAAGGATTGCAAAGTAAGACCCTATCTCAAAACAAAAACAGAAACAGGAAACCCAGGGCTGCTGGACTTCAGAGAATTGGTTCAGGAGATAGAAAATAAAATTCATGAAGTATGCCTTTTTTTTTTTTTAACGAATAGGAAATTCCAATCTGACAATTTAAATATCACTTTAAGAAACACTGGTTCATAAAAACAGAACTGCGACATTCTGTCTATAGGTTGGTAATAGAATGGACTACATTAATTTACTATCAGTTTACATCTGCAAAGATGAATCAGTGTGTTATGTGGAGGGTGGTTAATACAAACCCAATACATAATTCCAAAAGAAAAGTTAAAGTATCCCAGGCCCATTAAGAACCATACTTAGCTGTGCCTCTATGTTTCACACTCATCATTCCTGATTTTTGGAGTTTTTAAATCCACTTAGTATTCATTTTTCTCTTCTATAAAATGAAATACACTTATTCCAAACAGCTGTGAGGATTATAAATAAGATAATTTATTAAAAGTTCTAATGATCTGTGTTCAAAGCATGTGCTTGATATATAATATTTTCTGTGTGTATTTTAGTATTTACCCGAAATTCGAGTGAACAAATTCCATTGTCCAAATATACAGCCACCCCACAGTCAGATGATTTGGTATTAATATACAGTATTACTTGTTAGACTAGTGATTGTTTATTTTTAATAGTATATTTTTATTATTTGAGAATTATGTCCTATGTATTTTTGCCATATTCACCCCTGCTGTTCTAACTCTGCCCGTACCTGTCCCACACCCATCCATTCCCTCCCTTCCCAAGTTCATGTCCCCCTCTTCCTCCCTCCCTCCCTTTTCCCCTCCCTCCCTTCCTTTCTAACTCATTGCTGCTAATTTATGCTGCCCATGTACTCAGGGATGTGAGGCCACCCACTGGAACATGGCCAGCCTATCAGGGATCACATGCTTAAAGAAAACAGACTCTCCCTTCCCCAAAGGCCGTCAGCTGTCACTAGGTCCTCAGTTAGGAGTGGGGGCTCATACACTCTCTGTCCATCTATGCCAGAATATTGTTTGGCTTGATGTTGTGTGGCTCTTATGTGCACACAGCTGATACAAACACATACACATAATTAAAAATAAAATACATCTTAAAATCCATTTCCTGTTCTTTAAAATATTAACAAAATCTAACAAGTGACTTGGGACTAAGCTAACTTTCAGAGTAGAATACAGTTTTAATATCAAGTGTTTCATCTGTTGTTTCCTTAAACTAAAAAAACTTACTGTGGAATTTAGATACTTAGAATGTATGAGATACTTTCCATCCCTTAAGCCAGTTTCTGTCACAATAACTCTAAGGAAGGAAGCTACATTCAGTGTGGTTGAATTACATCTGAAACAGTGTGGGAGAGGTTGATTGGAATTTGCACTATTCCAGGAAAAATTCAAAGCAAAAGATCCAAAGGAGACAAGATGAATCAATTCAAATAACTGGAATTAACTTGAATTCGGTATTACAGAGCAGGGAATGTTCATCCCGTCCTTCTGGTTAGGGTACCTTAAAGGGAATCTAACCTCCCAAATGTTGAGCCATTAACATACATATTCGCTTCAACATCCACACTTGCCTTTCAAGCAACTACTGCTTTGAAGTAGCTTGCATCTTGGCCATAAGCCAGCAGGACCTTCCAGAACAAAAGGAAGCACATGAGTGGTTCTCAGCCCTTTGCACTGGGGGATTACCTTCAGGAGCTTGAAAACCATAGATGCCTGTAACACAGCCCCAGAAACAGAACGCCAGTGGTACTGTCTGACGCCCAAGGAACGGAGAAACTGTCCTCCATTCTTCCCTGAAGGTCAACAGATGTAATAGGCTGAATGTTCATACCTTAATTTCTCAGTCTGTGAATGTTACCTGCCAGGGCAGAGGGACTTTGCAGAAGTGATCAGCTCGGGGTCTCGAGATGGGGAAATCCATCCGGGCTGTCCACCTGGTCTGGTGAATCACATGGGCCTTACGAAAGATGAACGGCAAGGGCAGATGAGTGTGAGGTTTGAATGTGGACTGTCCTTCACAGTCTGGTGTTTGCACGCTCGTTCTCCGACTGGTGCTGCTGTTTGGAGACACTGTGGAGTCTTGAAGAATTTCTGACTGGAAGAAGTGGGTCACCGAGGGCAGCCTTGATTTCTGGCCTGAGGATTGGGCATGTAGCGCCATGCTTCCTTCCTTCACCATGCTTTTTCTGCCCTGATGGACAACACCCTTAAACCTTGAGCCTCCTTCTCTAAGTGGCTTCTTGTCAGGTACTTGGGTATGGCAATGAGAAAAGCACCCACCGCCCTGTCCTGGTTAGTATTTTGTCAATGACATGAGCTGACATTATCTGGGAAGAATAAACTCATTCGAGAAGTGCCTCCCTTGCACTGGCATTTAGACAAGTCTGGAGGGCATTTTCTTGATTGATGACTGATGTGGGAGAACCCAGGCCATTGTGGGAAGTGCCTCCCTAGGCAGGTGGTCCTGGGTGCTGTGAGAAAGCAGGCTGAGCAAGCCATGAGGAGCGAGCCAGTGAACAACACTCCTCCATGGCCTCTGCATCAGCTCCTGCTCTAGGTTCCTGCTTTGGCTTCTGCTCCAAGTTCCCCCAATGATGGAAGATAACACAGAAGTGTCATAATTTACTCTAATAATATGAGCAATAATTCCATTCCTCCACAAGTTGCTTTTGGCCATGGTCTTCATCACAGCACTGGAAAGCAAACTAAGACACATCCTAAGGGATGGAAAAGAATTTGAAGATGCTGTTTGTTGATTTTGAAATTAGAGGAAAGAACCATGAATTGAAGGGTGCGTGCCGCCCTGGGAGCTAGAAAGATGAAGGGAGATATGCCCAGAGGGAAGAGTGCCCAGAGGGAAAGCAGCCCTGAAACCTTTCAGACATCTCTGATTCTGAAATTTAAGACAATAAATTTGTGATGGTTTCTTAAGTTTGTTTTGCTATTGTTGAGACCGGTCTCACTCTGTCCCCAGGCTGATCTCCAATCTCTGCCTTCCAGACTCCCTCGTCTCAGCCTCTTCAGACCACAGGTGGCCATCACCGTGGCTTAATTTGTGTTGTTCTGTGCTGCTAAAACTGTGGGAGTTTATTGTAGTAGTAACAGGAAAACAGTTTAGAGAAGGGTAGAATTTGTCTGCAAGTAAATTGCAGTGGTCTGATGGGGAAGTCTATGCTACTTAACATCCAAACATCAGAAAACTAAGCAAGGAAAGTCAAGATCAGGGGTCTGGGAAGACGGCTTGGCTGGTAAATGTAGACATGAGGACTAGAGTTTGATCTGAACCCATGTTCAAAAAGACAGGCACTATGATATGCTCTTGTAATCCCAGCGCTGGGGAGGCAGGGACTGGTAGGCAGTTTGGCCCCCTGGCCAGCAGCCCAGCAAGTTGCAGTTCTCAGTGACTGTCTCAGCAACCACAAAACCCAACAAAAGAAAGGGAGACAGGCCCCAAGGAACAGTACCGAGGTTGACCTCTGGCCTTCATGTGCACATCTCCATCTTGAGACCCTGAACTCCTCACCTTTGCTAAGTCCCTTCACCACCACAGGTAATCTTCATAAAGTTAAACACCTGCACACGCATGCACACCCACACAAGCAACATACACACACCCTAGCAAAAACCAATGAGAAAGACAAATCGAGATAAAATTGTAGTGATCCACATTCTCTTGAGTCTTAAATGCACTTATTAAACATTCTCTAATACTCATTTTTCATATGCAATGGCAGTTTTGTTGTATGAAATCTTCTTAAATATAAACTGTCACCTGTTATCACTGCCAGACCAAACCTCAGATGACAGAGAATAAAGAGAGATCAAGCCAAATGTGTCTGAAAAGCTACCCTCCATGGGGGACGGATTAGCTTTTCATGTCTGCAGGTCTCAGCTCGGCCAGGTGACTTCAAAGTTTTTATTTGGTGGGTTTTTAAGGATACAAACATGTGCTATTGTGAAGATTTCCTTTTGAAGACTGAGTATTCCGTACATAGAGTCTATGCTGCCCTGTTACCCACTTCCGATGAACAAAAGGACGGTCACCACATCACAAGCACCTGCCATATTTTGATCTTCTGAGCCTTGACTGGACTGTGCTCTGACCATCTCTGGTTCACCTCGGAGGAGTTTGCAAACCCAGATTCTAACACAGGTAACTTTCGAGCAAAGTTCTCATGTATTTTTTTAATACTTATTTTTAATTGTGTGTGTGTGTGTGTGTGTGTGTGTGTGTGT
>CABHPP010149035.1:0-43952 GCA_902168425.1 Peromyscus attwateri | reverse complement strand
CTCCCTCCCTCCCTCCCTCCCTCCCTGCCTCCCTCCCTCCCTCTCTCTTTTTTCTTTTTCTTCCTTCCTTCCTTTCTTTTTCATTTAAAAAATTATTATTTTATGTATATGAGCGTTTTGCCTGAATGTATGTCTGTATACCACATTCGTGCCTGGTTCACGTGGAGGCCAGAAGCTGATGTTGGATCCTCTAGAGCTGGAGCTACAGATGGTTGTGAGCCTTCGTGTGGGTGCTGGGTATCTTCTAGAAGAGCAGACACGCTTTTAATTGAGGAGCCATCTCTCCAGCACTTGGTGCTTTCAAAAATAATCAAAACTGGGCAATGTTTGGAGAAAAGCTGTACATAAACTGTATGTGTACAGGACAGTGTGGAAATTATAAAAAGAAAGGAGTGCTGGAGTTTGGGATTGTTTGGTTTTTTTTTTCCTATATTGAATGGAATTTTTAATTTTCTACAGCTTTTCAACATTTGATCTATTGCTACATGGTTTCACGGCCTCTTATCCATCTCCTTCAAGGATCTTTTGTGTAGAATGCCTTTCTAGAAAAGGAAACACCCATACAAAGTAAAAAAGACTTTGTTTTGTTCTTGCTTTATTTATTTTTACTTTGTTGTCTTTTTAGAGTGAAACTTATTTTCATCCTATTTGTTTTTTTGTTCGAGGCCTGGTCTCACTATGTGGCCCATACTAGCTTGCATTTACTTGTTTGTTTATTTATTTATTTTGAGACGGAGTCTCACTATGTAGACCAGGCTGGCCTGGAGCTCACCGTGTGGACTGGACTGACCTCAGACCACAGGGCTCCACTTGTCTCTGCCTCTGGAGTGCTGGGATGGAAAGCAAGAACCGCCACGCTGGTTCCATGCTAGCTTTGAACTCATGTAGACAGGGCAGTCCTCAAACTGAAGGACCTTCTGTCACAACTTCCCCCATGACAGGTGTATGACGTCACACCTGGCTTCCTTTCCACGGTGGATGGCTCACAGACCACCTGTAACTCCAGCTCCAGGGGCTCTGACACCCTCTTCTGGCCTCCACAGCTAAGTGCATGCACATATATATACACATAAATAAAAACAAATCGCATAAAAATTAGTGTTTACTGTTTTCTTTTTCACTCTGGTTGCAAATAACATACATGGCATGGAAAATGAGAAGATACTATAATATAGCTCAGCAGCTAATATTGCTCCACTTTTTAAAAATTATTGTTTTTAAGAGTATGGAGACTGGAATGCACTATGTGGACAAGGCTGGCCTTGAATTTGGGTAGATAGTCCTATTTCTGCTTCCTGAGTGCTGGAATTATAGGTGTGCATCACTATGACCGACCTCTACCTCATTTTTTTTTATGGCTTTTATCTTTTTTTGCATATGCCATTTGATTATGTAAGATTTATAAATAATACCTGTTAACTAACACACAATCATTAGTTAGATTCCCACTATTAAACACAGGCTTATTTTCTATTTGTTTGCTTAGTTTACTTGTCTATTTTTATTTTCCAGCCAGGGTCTCACTATGTAACCCAAACTGGTCTTGACCTCACTAAATGGCCTAACTATTTTCTCGCTCTGTGTCTTGTTCCTGCAGCCTCCTGAGTGCTAACCTGAAGGGCAGCAAGCCACAGAGGTCTGTGGCGCCTCTTAATCACTCAGAACGTCAGTGAAGGCCCTTTCCTGTCAACTTTACTGTGTTGCATATGGAGTTTTGTGGAGCTGACTTGGGGTTCGTCAATCTTGACAGATTACCACGCCCCCGGGATGCCGATCTGAATCTCCCACAGCACACTGCTGACCTCAGCGTTGTCTGAGAGTCCTGTTGGGACTCCTGTTGGGAGCTGTGTGACCTGCCTTTTCCTCACCGGTAGCTGGTACCGCCCCTTCCATCACGGCTGACCCCACCCCACCCCACCCCACCCCCACCTCTGTGCATTCCCAGTACGTCACCGAGCCAGCACCAACAGGGATGACCACATCACCTACGAATGCCCCTGTCTCATCAACCTTATCCCGTGTTTGTATTGTTCTGGTTCCAGATTGCTGATACTTTAAGCCCGAGGCTCTAACTTGAGCAGGAAGAGTTTATTTTGGGATGAGGAATCTCTCCCCCCCCCACTCCCCAGAGACAGGCCTCTCTACCAGTGTCTCTCCCTCCCCCTCCCTCCCCCTCTCCTCCATCTCATGCCTCTGCTCCCCTCCCCCTCTCCCCCTTCCCGCCCCCTCAACTGGGGAGCTCTGGAGGGCGAATTGGTTTCTAAATCTGCAGAAGTGCGCTCCTTTCTCTCTCAGAAAATTCAGTGTTTTCCACATCTACTCACTTAATAGACAGGAACAGTCAACGGGACAGTAAGGGGTCCTGCTGACTGTGATGTTGGTCACTTATGGAAAGCGCCCCTATAAATCTCCTTCAGAGTGTAGAGCTGATGTGATAAATACATGCAAAATACACATTTCATCAGCTCTGTAAACACGGGTGTTTAAAGTGGCCAAGGAAGAAGGAAGGCCCCGCAAACCCGACTTTCAAAACCCGATGACAGGGGTGGCTGGAAGGGGGGGTGGGTATGAAAATGTGATAGGATTACATTGTACGCATGGATGAAATTCTCACAGAATAGATCAAATTATTGTTTAAAAAGTGACGGCACATCAGCTTGTTTTGTGTTGAAACAATACTCCCTGCATGTGCTCATGTCATCTGGCCTGAAAGAAAGAAAGAAAGAAAGAAAGAAAGAAAGAAAAAGAAAGAAAAGCTCTGAACAAGAGCTTGCTTAATACTTTGATTTCTTCAAAAGATCAGTTTTGTCTGGGCATGGTGACTCAAGCTTTGCAATCCCACCTCTCAAGAGGCTGATGCAGGAGAATTGCTGTGAATACCAGGCCAGTAGCCTGGACTACCCAAAACACTACTCAAAAATTAGAAAAAGAAAAAAAAATCACTTTGATCAATAAATGTTGGACTACCCAAAACACTACTCAAAAATTAGAAAAAAAATCACTTTTGATCAATAAGTGTAATTTTTCTTGCAAGAACATTAGTGTGACCTTAAAGAAAAGGCCAGTGAAGTGGCTCAGGAGGTAAATGAACTTGTCCCCAAGGCTTACAATCCGAGTTCGATCCCAGAAAGCCACGTAGAAGATGAAAACTCCAAGGATTGTCCTTGGACTTCCATGTGGGCAAAGTTGCTGTGGGATGTTCTGTATGTCAAATGTGTTGCTCTGATTGGTTAATAAATAAAACACTGATTGGCCAGTAGCCAGGCAGGAAGTATAGACAGGACAAGGAGAGAGGAGAATTCTGGGAAGTGGAAGGCTAAGGCAGAGAGACGCCGGCAGCCGCTGCCATAAGATGTTAAGATACTGGTAAGCCACGAACCATGTGGCAACTTACAGATTAATGGAAATGGGTTAATTTAAGATAGAAGAAGTAGATAACAAGAAGCCTGGCTACTGGCCAATCAGTGTTTTATTTATTAACCAATCAGAGCAACACATTTAACATACAGAATATCCCACAGCACTTCCCCTTTTCTTTTTTTTCAAAAAGCTACACAGAGTGGCACACATATGTCCCCTTATACACAGTAAAGATTTAAAAATATAGAATGTAATAAAATCTTTGAGAAAAATACAGAAAAGAAATGTACATTTGTGATCAGCCTTTTCAATAACAGAAATGGGCGGGCAGAGTATTGGTTCCTTTCAACATGTACATGGGATTTTTCTCAGCAGAGATAAAATGGGTGGGTTTTTATGAAGTTGGTAGAAAAATAGGAAAAAATAACAATTTGTGATACATTTGTGATACCCATTGGGCAGCGTTGTGCCATGAAGGCTTTGTGTCCTCTGGGATAAGTTTCATTCTGTGACATCTTGGGACTGCTTATCATTTTTATAGCCCAAGCAGATGTCCTTAAAATATCCAGATCTTGCCAGGCAGTGGTGGCACACACCTTTAATCCCAGCACTCGGGAGGCAAGAGGCAGGCAGATCTCTGTGAGTTCGAGGCCAGCCTGGTCTACAAAGCGAGTTCCAGGAAAGGTGCAAAGCTACACAGAGAAACCCTGTCTCGAAAAACCAAAGGAAAAAAAAATCCACATCTTTGCATCCTTTTTGTCTTTTCAAACCCAGACAGTGACTTAATATTACAGTCTTGTAAGTAGAGCATTTCACAAACACTTAGGTGATATGGGCCGTAAAATACATTTTTCTGGTTTTGTTGAACACACTGGAACTCCCTATAGAATGCCATAATATTAGTAGTGTCAGGGGAATAAGTGGTATTTTTTAAGGTTATATAATATATGTAAACTTCTTTCTTTTTCTTTTCTTTTATTTATTTTTTATTTAGAGACAAAGTCTCTCTATGTAGTCCTGGCTGTCCTTTAGTTAGCTAGGTAGACTAGGCTGGCCTCAAGCTCACAGAAATCCACCTGCCTCTGCCTCCCCAGTACTGAGATTAAAGGTGTGCATCACCACATTGGCATGCATCAGAATGTTAAGGGAAAATATATGAAATAACTTTGGTAGGAAATGAGAAGGAAAGCTAATGTTTTCTGTGACTTATGAACAGACATGACAATACTCAGCTATTAGGTTTTCAAAATTAATCACACAACCTCTCTGAGGATTCTTTTTTGTTTTGTTTTGTTTTGTTTTTTCAAGACAGGGTTTCTCTGTGTAGCTTTGCGCCTTTCCTGGAACTCACTTGGTAGCCCAGGCTGGCCTCAAACTCACAGAGATCTGCCTGGCTCTGCCTCCCGAGTGCTGGGATTAAAGGCGTGCGCCACCACCGCCCAGCAATTTTTTTTATATTAGCTTTCTTGGAGGTATTTGCGATAGTAGAGTACCAGCTACTCCACAAAGAGGTGTTCACTAGCCGCCACTGTCAGAACACAGTCCAAGAATGGAGTCCAGTTGAGGAATACCCAAAACATATAGATTATCGAGGTCAGGAAAAGGGGGCTCCAGCTATGTAGTTATGAGAAGCCATCATCAATACTAGAAAGATTTCCAAGTGTGACGAGATTTCTGAGTACTGATGAGAAAACTCCTGTGGGAGCCCACAATAGACTCAGTTTCCCAGTTTGAATCTGAAGTCTGTTCTGAGTCAATAGAATTCAAGCTTGCTTGCTCCGGGGCTGTGAGAAAGTCCTGATTAGCCCACGGAAAGGAACACACTATCTAGCTAGACGCAGGCTGCTAATGCCAGCCAGAGGTACATTGAGACAGAAAATGAAACCACCTGCTCCTTGACACAAGGCAGGACAGACAGTGGTTGAATGCCATGCTGTGCATTGTTCTACCTCTGTCCTTCAAAACTGTTCATAATCTGGCTGTGAAATAAACTCGGGGCTGTCCGGCATTGACAGGCAGACCTCTTGACTCTTTTCTGTCTTCTTCATTGTCTCTCCAATCCGCACGCCTCTATCCAGCTACCCAGCTGACTGTTGGCAGGCTCCAACAAACTCAAAACAAACAAACAAACAAACAAAATCCCAAAAATCCAAAATAAAAACAACAACAAAACATGCAAGAGTCTTGTGACCTCAGTTTCTTCAAAAAACACAAAATTGTTCTTGGATGATGCTTTGTGCCCTCCGAAGTGTAGCAGGTAGGAGTGAGTTTACTTCAGACTATTCATTATAACTGGCTATTGTGTAGCAGATAGGAGTGAGTTTACTTCAGACTATTCATTACAACTGGCTATTGTTACTTGTTTACATACCTGTATGGGAAAACGTGTTTCATTTTTGCCATGGGTATCTTATGGGCAGCTTGTGCACCGCAGGGGCTTGCCCTTGTGATTGGACACTTAACTCATGAGACCCCTCTTAACCCTCAGTGTGTAAATTGTCTGATGCTCCAAATAAGCTGGCTATTGCACAAGACTTTAGTCTGCCTTATTTATCAGCTCCGTTCTCCCAGGTCCCACCCTCTGGATCGGTGACAAGTCACTATACAAAGGACACTGTTCTGCAAGGATAACCTTAGGAAGATGATGTTCTAATGGTGCCCTCCAGAGATGCCTCCATGGTATGAAATGAGCTATGCTGGTCAGTCAGTTCCAGCACCAGAGCCTAAAATGTCTCATCACCTGAGGGACCATTAAGAATGAGGGCTGGAGAGATGTCTCAGTGGTTAAGAGCAATGGCTATTCTTCCAGAGGTCCTGAGTTCAATTCCCAGCAACCACAAGATGGCTCACAACCATCTGTAGTGAGATCTGGCGCCCTCTTCTGGTCTGCAGGCATACATGCAGACAGAACATTGTGTATGCAATAAATAAATAAATCTTAAAAAAAAAAAAAAAAAGAATACGTTGATGACAGATGATGGAGTTCCACTCTGCCTCCCACCAGTTCAGTCAAAATGCAGGCTTGGACAAGGCAGTCAAACCCCACCATCGGTGGTTTCAATTTCTCCACAAGACTCCAATGTGCAGCCAAGGTAGAAACTACTTGTCTAACTTTTAAACTTCGTTTTGTGGTCCCCGAGAAACTTCCAAATAGCTGGATAAAATTTGAATGATTGCATTATTATTGCGGGCATCTGGTTCACTAAGGGTGTTACCATAGTTCCTATGTGGAAAGTCCCAGATGACAAGTTGATTGTAGAGTTTAAAGAAGCCATGAGAGGGGGAGGTCATATGCTACCCAAGAATGTAAATGGGAATATGTCCAAGGAAGAGGTAAATGGAATAAGCAAAGATACCAAATGTAACTAGAGAATTGTTCTGTCTTGAGTCTATATGTGCACAGTGTTACTGTGGAAATAGAATCAGGAGCATCAGGAATAGTAAGATAATCAGTCAAATCTCGGGCCTGGACAACAGGGTTGCTGGTAGACTGTTTATCCTGGAAGAGAAATGAGAGCATCCATCCTGTGTAAGTGACTTTGAATTAAAAAAAAAAAAAATCGTTTTATGCAGGAGGCCACACGTCTTCAGTCAGGACAAGAGATCAGATGGGATGTGGATGTGTGGCTCTAACCTGGACGACGGATGGGGAGGGAAGATGGGGAAACCAAGTTCTAGGCCGTCCTCGGTTACAGTGTGAGATCTTGTCAACACGATGAGAGAGGGAGGGGAGGAGGAGAAGGGAAAGATCTCACTTCCGGCTTCTTGATTACTTTCATGGCGTCACCAGGAAACCACGAGAGACCAGCAGTGGTGGCTGGGGAGTTTGTCCTGCCTTTGCTCTTAGACAGACGCTCGGCCAGGACCATAATCCTGAGGGTGGTCATGTGATGTGCTGCCGCTGAGTCTGTCTCTCTGCTTCCAGGGGAACACTGTGACTTTCTCACTGGGAATACCGAGGGATAGTAACACTATGTCAAGCCCAGAGAAAGTAATGTGTAAGCAGATGTTTGAGCAGAATTGAGGGTCCTGTATCAGGCCTGACACGGAGTCTTGCTTATATTTGGGAAGGTGTCACAGAACGGTAGTGACAAGTGAAAGGTGCTACCCCAACCAGCCGTTTGGTTTTCTTTTGAAGGATTTTACTTTCAGAAACTAAATTCTGGAGTACCTTATATAGCCCTTGTGTGTAAAGTTCATATGTGCAAGTGTGGCCTAAAAAAATCAGATTTTACCACAGAACCACAAGGCTAATTCTCTCAACTGGATATTGTATCTTATTAACTTTTAAGATTATTTTACTTTGTGCGGGTGAATGTTTTGCCTGCACACATGTATGTGCACCATGGATACGCTAGGTGCCTGCAGAGAAGAGGGCATTAGATCTCTCAGAATTGGAATTACAGATGTTGTGAGTAGCTACGTAGGTGCTGGGAATTAAGCTCAGGTCTCCAGCCCCCTCTGGGTATTTTAAAGGAGAGTTACAAGAGTCTCCTAAGTGGAGAATTTCTTTTCTATTTTTAGTACTGGGGATTTGCAGTACCAGGACTTTGTACATGCTGAGCAAATGCTCCACCATTGAACTATACCCCAGCCCACCAAATGCTAATGCAAAAAAATTCATATATTGACTTTGCTACTCTCAAACCTTCCTACACTTAGTTCTAAAAAAATGCACAGCCCTCTAGGTCAACGATGAAGCCCATCTATACTTAACTGAGCCTGCTGCTTCTCAATAAAAACGTGCTGATGGTTGGGAGTTATTTAGGACTAGAGATGTTATATAGCCTGAAGGCTCGCACATCAGTTAACAATTCTTCTCTCCACCTCATGGCATCCTGAGGTCCTTTTTTGAACCACTGTGGTTTGGGCTTTGACATTTCTAAGTTTGTTCAACTCACATTAACCGATTTTCTGTCTGTTCTTAAACTTCAGATCGACTCTGAACCAGGCTAGTGCTTCCTTGCCATTTGTGCCTCTTTGTCTCATAAGATAGGTTTCTCTCTCACTCACATCAAAGAGAAACCCATGTAATATACACAATAGGTTCCCTCTTAGCTGAAAGACCTAGAGCATGATGGGCTAAGAAAATCTCTTTCATTTTGCTTGACAGATATCACAGACAATATAGCTCCTATAATTTCTGTAAATAATTGTGTGTGCGTGCATATGAGTGTATGTGTGTGTGCATGTGTGCATTTGTGTGTGTGCGTGTGCGCACGCGTGCATGCATGTACATGCATATGAGCATGTTCGTGCCATGGAGGTCAAAAGAAAAACTTGTGAATGTCGATCCTCTTTCATCATGTCAGTTCTGACGACTGAATTCAGCTCATCAGACTCAGCAGCAAGTGCTTTGACCCTCTGGGCTGTCTCTTTGACTCTCAGGAATATTTTAAATGATATCTATGATTTTGTTTTATGATCCTAACCAAAATCATTCTGTTGGTGTATCCTTGAAAAATTAAGATACTAAAACTTGTATTTGTGCAGTTTCCCCTTCAGAACTAATAAACACACAATTCAAAAATCAATTCAGACTTTGCTAATTGATCAACACGTTTTCCTCATTTAGCTCAAATATATTCCAGCATCCGCACAGTTGTGTGACACATGGTCACCTTGAAGATCATGTGGGTGAGCTTGACATACTCTGCGTCATGTTAAAGGGGCTTAGTTTAATAACTAAAACCATATATTCTGGAAAACATTTTCAAATACTGGCTCTACCTTTAGTGGTGAGCTTTGGAAATAATTCAGTTTTGAGGGGACCTCAATTTCCACATCTCTTTTTTTGAAGATGAGAATAACAACATTAACCCTCTCAAGGTGTTTTTTGGAGGATGGAATGAATGAAATAACCCATGAAAATGCTTAGCAGGCTGCCTTGAACCCTGTACATGATGAAATAATGCCAATAATGTTCTTTTAGGAGATAACTGAGGAAGTCCACCTTCAACCAGTGAGGTACATGAGTCTGCTCAGACAGCCGCGATGTTCTGGGCAGCTGAGCAGGACTAGGGTCTTTTCAAACAAAGACACATGGCAGAAAATAAATCAGAGTCCCAGAATCTCATCCCACAGGCTACAAATAGAAGCTGCAGCTGCAGGCCCAAGGCTGGCCTTTACATGTCCAGCGTGCAAAGGGACTCTTGGTGATAAGCTGATCTTTTCTGTCACACCCACACAGACTCGGCAATCCGTGGAGTCAACTCTGAATATTAAGGAGCCATTTTTAGTAGACTATAGCAAATTGCCTGGTAATACAGACTGTGTAGAAATAGCACATGGTGAATTTAGTGATTAGATGTCCCTGCATGTACCATAGATGATTCTGGATTATGGAGCTGCCAATAATAACCCGTTGCATCTGTAGAATAATTAATCATGTCCAGGCACTGGACCAAGGACTTCCAATGTTAGCTTACTTAATCCTCCCACACCTCTGAGGGGCAGATATGATTATTATCCCAACCTAGACTTCAGAGGGAAAAAAGGACCAACAGAAGACGAAAGAAACCAAGACTCAGTGAGATTAAATATTTACCCAATTCACAGAATTCTAGGTGTAAAGCCACGTTTACACCCACGTCCATCGAACCCTAGAGTCTCGTCTCTTACCCACTTCCTTTGGGTCATATCTAACTCACACACTATTCCATGCACTTACTCCTTACTACATGTGATGTTCTCTGTGGAGAGGGTTTCATAGCCCCAGGCTGATGGTGGTCCTACAAGGGAAAAAGAAAACAACGCAAAAGACTTGCCTCTTAACACACACTCACTTTTAATTAGATATTTGCTTAATTTAAAATTCTCACATGCACTTTATTCAGTTACAAATTATTGCTCACTACGTGAACAGTCAAGACAATTGAGAGCGTACCCTCCTCCGAGAGTACACGTCTAGTCTAAATGTTTCAAATTCAAATGTTTGCTTGGGCTCAGCAGCTAATAAAAAGGAATATAAACAACTCAAGGAGCAAAGTGATATGCTCTCCTGATGATTGATTCATGATGGACTTATTGCCACCAAGAGAAACTGATGGACCTGCGGTTACCAAGAGAAACCAATGGACCAATTGACACCAAGAGAAACCAATGGACCAATTGGCACCAAGAGAAAGTAGCTATCCTGTTTTGTGTGGTTCTCATGTTTTGTAGATAAAACAGTGTATGGGTCAAATGAAACATTTGGAGAAAAGATTTAGGTCATAGTTTTCCAGGCTGTGGTCTCTGGTAAAAGTAACAGGGAACACACATAACTGGAGTGTGATCACTATATAAAGAGTTTATATAAAGTTTTCAGAGAAGTCAGTCTAGTTCCAGCAGGAGGAGCTGAGATTTTGTAATGGGCATTACCCCGAGGTGTTTGTTGTTGTTTGTGTTGTTATTGTTGTTGTTGTTGTTGTTTTCTTCTTCTACAGTGGACCAGCTTCAGATCCATGCTAACAGGATAAAACTTTCCTTTGGTTACAGAGCAGAGCCTGGCAGGTAGAAAATCAGAGGCAAGGCCAGTGGCCTCAGAATTACACTTTGGATTTAAGACTTTGCTTTGTTATATGTTTTCGGCTTCTTATTGCAAATAAATCAGCTCTATCCCTCCAAGGCTCTGGGAACATCATGGAAGAGGAAGCAGAGCAAATGTCAGAACCAGAGGATGGGAGGGAAGCTAGAAAACGTCTTCTGGATGTGGCAGAGCCACCATACTCCTGAACTCACAGCAGCTTCAGTTACCTGTTTAAGACCTGCCCAAGACTGGACTCATCAACATTCCACCCTGCATGGAAGAGGGGCACACGAGACCACACCCCTCCCTGAAGGAGTATTGACAGTTAATGGTTGTTGGGGGGGAGGGGGTCCTTATTTAAATTATTTATTTATAATTTTCAAATATATCTTTGGTAATGATAGTTGCCCACGCTCCAGTAAATAACCTTCAACCCAAGGTCATGTAAGAAACTCTAATTGAACTCAATGGTATACACACACACACACACACACACACACACACAGCACAAAGACTTGAAAGTAAGAAGGGCACTCCTTAGGAAGAAGGGTTTCAACAGGAATGGAAGAAAGGAGATGAAAATGATCAAAATTTGGGCTGGGCATGGTGGTATGCGTCTTTAATCCCAACACTTTCAAGGCAGAGACAGCCAGATCTCTGTGAGTTCAAGGCCAGTCTGGTCTACATAGCAAGTTCCAAACAGACAGAACTACATGGAGAGACCTTGTCTCAAAAAAAAAAAAAAAAAAAAAACCCAACCACCAAAACCAAAAAAATAAGTAAATAAACAAAGAAAGAAAGAAAATGGCCAAAATTCATCACATGCAAATGAAATTGTCAAAATGAAAAAAGACAAGTAAGTAAATAAATTTACACATCAGATATTAAAAACCACTGCAATGCATCTCTATCCATCAGAACTGGGACAAGGTTTGCATTTTTCCAATGAGCACCATTAGCAAGAAGCAGAAGACACGGAGGTGAAAACTTGTTAGGGTTAAAACGTTAAGGCCCAGGAACTGTCACTCCTTGTAGCTTACTTAGTGGTGTGTGGTAGGACACGGAGCTTAAAAGAACGGCTGAGTCTTGGAAGGGATCCAGCAGAGACACCAGACTAATTTGGGAGATGAAGGGTATGTCTTCTGAGGAGAGGTTTAGAAGGCTTAACATGCTTCAGTTTTAAATAAGGAGGCTGAGTAGAGTTCTATTGATAGCCAGCAAGCCGTCAGTAGGAACTTGTACTTGGTACAAAAGCAAACTCAAAGTCACAGAAAGGATTGCAAGAAGGCAGTTTGCTTTCTTTTTGTTTAATTTCAAACTTAATGAGCCCAGGAACATGATAAGCAAAAGGGAGGAGACTAATTTTTCCTAAATGAAATCTATTTACATAAAGCTTTTAAGGGAAAAATCTTGTTTTAATATCATTTATTAAAATGCTAGATTTAAAGAACCATTGCTCATGTTATCAGTTCATAATATAGTAGACAGAAATATTACTGTTCCATAATAGTTTGTCTGAAACAGTTTCCCATACATGTATGCATGGGGAAAAAAGAAATTGCTTAGCGATTGCTTTGTGCAACTCTGATAACATTTGACAAGTTCTTCAAACCTTTGTTACTCATGTCATGGGTTTTGTTTGTTTATTTTTTCGAAGACAGGGTTTCTTTGTAGCTTTGGAGCCTGTCCTTGAACTTGTTCTGTAGACCAGGCTGGCCTTGAACTCACAGAGATTCACCTATCTCTGCCTTCCAAGTGCTGGGATTAAAGGCATGCACCACCACTACCTGGATTTTTTTTTTTAAGATTTATTTATTTATTATGAATATAGTGTTCTGTCTGCATGTATGCCTGTATACTAGAAGAGGGCACCAGATCTCATTATGGATGGTTGTGAGCCACCATGTAGTTGCCGGGAACAGAAATCAGGACCTCTAGAAGAGCAGCCAGTGCTCTTAACCACTGAGCCATCTCTCCAGTCCCCTCATGCATTCTTTTCTGCTTCACACAGAGTGAGAGATTTCATGGCAGGGAAAATGGGTAGACACAGACTTTGGGTAACAATTGTGTGGAGTTATTCCTCATAGTTTTGGTAGGCTATGTTCCCCAGGCTGGTCTCAAATTCTTGATCCCCCTGTCCCAGTCTCCCAATATAGCTGTGTAGAACCATGCTTGGCTTCATTTTTCAAATTTTATTTTATTTAAATTACTTTCTTTTTGAGTTTCATGTAGCCCAGGCTAGCCTCAAGCTTGCTACATAGATGAGGATGACTTTAAATTGTCCATCCTCCTGTCTCTACCTCCTCAGTGCTGGATTATAGGCGTGAGCCACCATCCCCAGCTTTCATTCTTCAGATTTTTTTTCGAACTTGTTCTCTTTTGAATTTTGAATTTCAGGTTGGATCCTAGATTTCTGCTTTCCATGGTGTAGGTGAAAACTCAACTGTAGTGATGTTTATTTGTGCTGAAATGTGATATTTTATTTGTATGTTAATATATAAAGTTTGCCCGGAGATCAGAGGTCACATAGGAGACATGAACAGAAGTCAGGTGGTGATAGCCCACGCCCTTCATCCGATCACATGGCAGGCAGAGTCTCTGTGTGGTCAAGGACACAGCCAAGTGTCGTGACACACGCCTATAATCCCAGTACCAACCATAGAGACCTGGAGGTCTGTATAGACAGGCAGTGATGAGGAAGTGATGTGGCTGGGCTTAGAGCCAATTGAAGGCAGAACAGGAAGGCAATAAAGGCACAGGTTAGACAGGAAGAAGCTCTCTAGGGAAGCTACGGCATGGTGGTAAGTTAAGGCTAGTCAGTGGCTCTTCCGCTATTTCTCTGCTATCTCTTCAGCAAACTTTATTTGTTTATTTATTAACATACAAATAAAATATCACATTTCAGCACAAATAAAATATCACCACACTCAACCCCCACTCCAAGTATACATAGGAAAAACTGGGGGGCGGGGGATGTAACACTTTTAACAGTTACATTATCTCTGATTAAAATTTTAGTATTCAATTTAAAGAAAGCTCAGGTTCCAAAGTAGAGGATCAGGATTAAGGTTGAAGGTAGGTTCTGGGAGTCCTTCACACTCAGCTGACAACATGAGAGGGAAGGGATTATTGAAGGAGGGGATGCGCCCAGGGAGCAGAGGCAGACGTATTAGACTCGTCTCTTCATCGCTGTTATCTAAATGGAGGTCTTAAATAAATTCCTTCACATTCTTTGCAGCAAAGGCTGAATTGTGCCTCTCTGTTTCATATAGTTAGGTGCCTATACCTAACTCGCTGGTGGTATTATAGACTTGTGAATATCAGTTAGGTTGGAGTGAGATCCTGAGGGTGAAGCCCTCACATGGCATTGAAGTCTTTACAGGAAAAGATGCCAGAGAGATTCCTCTGTCTCTCTCTCTCTATCCTGCAAGAGCATAAGGAGAAGGCAGCCATAAGTCAGTCAGGAAGAAGGCTGTCATCAGGACTCAGTTGTGCTGGCACCCAACCTTAGACTTCTTAATTGCAGAACTGTAAAAAATAAATCTTGGTTGTTTGTTTGGCATTTAATTGTGGTGCTCCAAGTTGACTAATAGCACCTTTAAATTGCTTTTGCATAATTTGCATGTATTTAAAATTCTTCATCATAAGCTTAAATGGTTGCAAAGACTGTAACTGTCTTTGTCCTGTAACAGTGACCTATGTACTTTAACTGTCTCTACAGGGTGAAAGTGTGATGATGGTATAGTCCTCCATGGACTGTTCTAGACTGTGAAGAAGTCCTTCATTTCTCTCAGGTCACAGTTTCAGAGGGTCCCGTCTACCACGGTGTAGAAGGCATGGCAGAGCATGGCAGATTACATCACAGAGGGCTGGGAAACAGAAAGAGGATTGCTGACCACAGGAAACACGTCAGTCGTCAGAAACTGAACACGGTTTCCTTCTCTTCCTGAACAAACATTTTGATTCCACTCAACCACAGGATTTTATTTCTATCTAACACGGTATTTTCTTAAGCACTCAACTGAAGAAAGAATTGATTTGAGACAAGGCCTCACTACGTAGCCCTGGGTAGCTTGGAACTCACTATATAGATCAGGTTGGTCTCAAACTCACAGATCTGCCTGCCTCTGCTTTCAAGTTCTGGCATTAAAAATATTCTCCACCATGCCTGGAATGATGAAAATTTTTAAAAACTTTTTTTTCTGTGACCACAAGGCTGATATATATATATAATTTTAAAAGTCCATTTGTTATTAAGTTACTATCATGAGTACCATTTATATACAACTGACTAAAACAACATAAAAGATAATACTAACAACTAAATAGTAAATAGTCTCTTACTAAAATAGGATTTAGCATTTCTATTAGGTAGAATTCAGTATTTTTCTCTTTAATTTGTAGGTAGATATTATTTATTGTCAGAAAGGAACCTAATTCAGTGTCAATATCAGACAAAGTAGATTTTATTTCAAAAATTGTTTCAAGATAGAGAGCACTAGGTATTAACAAATACATAACAATTGTGAACACAAGCACTGTAACTCCAAAATGTACAAAGCAAACTGTGACAGAATCGAAGGGAGGAACAGATAGTTCTGTAACAATAATAAATACTTATTTTTAATATTTAGTAATTCAAAAGAGAACAAGTTAGAAAAAAATCTGAAGAATGAAAGCTGGGGATGGTGGCTCACGCCTGTAATCCAGCACTGAGGAGGTAGAGACAGGAGGATGGAGAATTCTAAGTCATTCACATCTATTTAATTAAAAATAAAAAAAATAAATAATAGGGCTGGAGAGATGGCTCAGAGGTTAAGAGCACCGACTGCTCTTCCAGAGGTCCTGAGTTCAATTCTCAGCACCCACATGGTGACTCACAACCATCTGTAATGAGATCTGGCGCCCTCTTCTGTATACATAATAAATAAATACATCTTTAAAAAAAATAATAAATAAATAAAACCCATGGAGATATCAACACCTCACTTTCAATAATCAAAATATCCAGACAGAAGATAAGTCTCTTAATAGTCTATTGCAGTGAAGAGACACCATGACCCAGGCAAGTCTTAAAAAAGAAAGTGTTTGGGGGCTGGTTTACAGTTCAGAGGTTTAGCCCATAATTGTCATGCCAGGGATGATGGGGGCATGCAGGCAGATATGGTGCTGGAGTAGCAGCTGAGAAGTAGCTGTGCCAGATCCACAGGCAGCAGGAAGAGACTGAGACAAAGGCCTGGCTTGAGCTTCTGAAATCTCAAAGCCCAACCCCAGTGACTCAATTCTACCAACCAGGCCACACCTACTCCAACAAGGCCAGGCTTCCAAATCCTTCTTGAGTAGTGCCACTCCCTGATGACTGAACATTCAAACATGTGAGCTTAGGGGGCTTTTCTTATTCAAACCATCACAGTAAGTAAGGAAATAAAAGGCTTGAACAATACTGTGTACCAACAGGACCTAGCAGACAAATACTATAATAGCAGAATGCACTACCAACAGCAACGAATACACATTTTTCTCAGCAACACAGAGAACTCTTTCTGAGTGGACCATATGGAAGACGAGAAAACAAATCTTAAGAATGGCTTTAAATTTTAATTATGCATATCTTTTCTGGCAACAGTGGAATAAAGCTAGACGTGAATAAATAAAGCTTCAAAAGTTATAAATAAGTTGAAATTAGATAACACTCTTTGTTTCTTTAAATAAATACGAATGGACTCTCTCCCTCACCAAGTGGGACCCAGGGATCACATTCAGGTCATTAGGCTGGCAGCAGGCACCTCTACCCACTGAGCCATCCTGCCAGACTCTCTTTTTCTTTTTTAAAAAGGAGCTCTCTACGCTGGGGTTATTCCAATATCCCGACACATTTTCTTAAATATCTTAATATTTTGTTATTACCATTTAAAATCATCTTTCTGGTATTTTATGCTTAAACTTATTGGGTGAAATGGGGGGGGTCTAAATCTGATTGTTTTTCCTCTAATTTAATAGGGAGTTGTGATAGTGCTGTTCTCTTACCATACATAGTGTTGATCACAGTATTAACTGTGAGCAGTGCGCACTGACATTTACTGACCGTTCATCAAAAGGGATCTAATCAAGAAAATATGGCGTATCCACACCACATAGAATTATTTAGCTTTAAGTGAAGAGAGTGCTACAGAACAGGAGAAAATCTTTGCCAACTCTATTTCAGTCAGGGGTTAACACCAAGGCTACACTGAAATGATCCACCTGAGACAGTTATTGATAATCACACTGATCAAGCCAGTTAAAAGTTTTAAGTCCTTTTTTACTGATGGCCAGACCAAGAGCAGGCTGATACCTCTGATAAATCTCTTGGCGCCCAAGTTTAGGGGTAGAGCAATTTTAAAGGCAAAACTCACAAAGACCATAATTTACATCAAAGTTAGATGAGGATCAGAGTAACCTTGAACGGCCGAACATAGTAATTATACCGGACATAACATGACAATTATTTTTCACTTGTATCTTCTTTAGTTATTTTAGTTTAATTATTTTGATTAATACATCTGGACCATGGTCAAAGTCATGGAAGTCTCAAATGAGTTGCCATGGCAAACTTGACCATTGGGAGGGGGTGGGTAGAGGGCTGGGGACTGACTAAGTAAACCCAAAAGGGAGAGAGAACAAGATGGCGGTGCCTTAATCATTTCAACATAAAGAACTGACATTTTCAACTCCAAAACCCCCCAAACTTCCAGTCAATAAATAGGTAAGGAAATTAACAGGTAGTTGTCAAGAAAAGAAACATAAATGACTAATACTTCTTTTTAAAAGGGTTCAACATCCTTAGCCACCAGGGAAATGCAAATTAAAATTACTTTGATGTTCCATCTCACCCTAGTCAGAATGACTATCATCTAGAAAATCGGCAAAGAATGTGGCAAGAATGTGGCAAAGAAGCCTTGTTTACTGCTGGTGAGAAGGCAAACTAGTGTAGCCACTGTGCAGACCATGACCGAGGTTTCTCAAAAACTTAAAATTGGAGCCGGGCATGGTGGAGCACACCTTTAATCCCAGCTCTTGGGAGGTAGAGGCAGGCGGATAGGCGGAGTTGGAGGCCAGCCTGGTCTACAAAGTGAGTTCCAGGACAACCAGGGCTGTCTTGAAAACAAAACAAAAACAACAACAAAACAAACAAAAAAGGCAGACAACAACAAACTTAAAACTGTAACTATCATATGACCCAGATCACTCCTAGAATATACTTAAAGGACTCTGTGTCCTGTAAGAGAGGTATGTGCATATCCATGTTTGTTATTGCTACAGTATTCACAATAGCCAGGAAAATGGAATCAACCCAGATGCCCATCAGGAGATGAGCAGATAATGAAATTGTGATACATATACATAATGAATTTTATTCAGCTGTAAAGAAAAGTGAAATATTCAGTAAAATAGATGCATCTGGAAAGTATTATATTAAGCAGGGTACCCTGAACTCAGAAAGACGGATACCACATTCTCTCTTAAATGTGGATCCTAGTCTTTAATGTCGAGATACACACACACACACACACACACACACACACACACACACACACACAGAGAGAGAGAGAGAGAGAGAGAGACAGAGACAGAGAGAGAGACAGAGACAGAGAGAGAGAGACAGAGACAGAGACAGAGACAGAGACAGACAGAGACAGAGAACTCAATACTTTGAAATTTTATTTTCATTTCATTTGTCCATGTGTTTTGCCTGCATGTATCTGTGCACCACATGCATGCCTACTGCCTGCAGAGTTTGAAGAGGGCATTGGATCCTCTGGAAGTGAAGTGAGCTGCCCTGTGGGTGCTGGAAATGGAACCTAGATCCTCTGCAAGAGCAGCCAGTGTGCTTAACTACTGAGGCATCTTCCTAGCCCCAAACTCAGTGCTTTGCATACTAATTTAAAAAACAAGTTTTAGATGGGGGTTATGAATTCTTCTTTCTTTCTTTTATTTCCTTGCCCTAGGTGTGAACACGATAGCTAGTATACTAGAAGCCTTTTTATTTATTTAAATCAAATAATTTAAAATATTTTAACTTTTTGGACTTATTTATTCTATGTTATGTGTATTGAATGTTTTGCCTGCAGATATTTATATGTACCACATGTGCACCTGATAACCGTGGAGGTCAGAAGAGGGCGTCAGATCCCCTAGAACTAGAGTTATGGGCTGCCATGTGGGCACTGGGAATCGAATGTGGTTTCCTCAAGAGCAGCAAGGGCTTCTAACTGCCCAAACAACTCTTGAGACTCCTAAAAGAGTTTTGAAATAGTTTTCACTATGTTGTCCAAACTGCTCTCAAAGTGATCCTCCTGTCTCAGCCTCCACATGACTACATGTGCAGCAGGCCACAGTGCCTGGGTGAAAGGCATTTTTTCTTTTGGCTGTGATGGTAGCTGACTGCCTGATGATTCTGAACTATTTCATTTTGGCCTTGCTTTATGTGGGAAAGAAGTATTTCTTTCTTGATTGAACTGTTGCTAGCTGTGTGTGTGTGTATGTGTGTGTGTGTGTGTGTGTGTGTGTGTGTGTGTGTGTGTGTATGTGTGTGTGTGTGTGTGTGTGTGTGTGTGTTATGGTTAGCCAACTTCTCCCTCAATAACACATACACACACTCACACACACATACACATGCTCACAAATTCAACAAAGCATTTGACCAAAGGAAGGGGGAGAGCCCTGTTGACCATCTTCCCTTCCCCAAGAGTCTGCAAATACCCGTATCCTAATTTAAAATTTCACAGTAACTGCCTGGTAAACTGTGTGGTTATTTATCTTGGAACTTGTCTATCCTTTCAATTCCTCCAATAGCATTTTCTTCTTTGTAGTGAAGTCCCTTGTTACCAAAAAAGTTCCCCAGGTCATCAAATACTTTCTCCAAGGACTGCAGTATTTCCTGGCATGTGCTTGCTCAGTAAAATGATCAGTGTATTAAAAGCCCATGGGGCCTCTGCTGAAGCCAACGATGGCGTTGCAGCTCCTTTGCGGCATGTGTGAAATCTGCCCATCACATAAACATCCTTCTGCAGCACAACACTCTGCCTCTCTGTCCATTTCACACGAAATGCTCAGTGTGCTGGGAATGCTGGGAAAGAGGTTCCTTTTTAGGGCCTTCTACCACAACAAAAGTCACAATATTAGAGGCATAGTGCACCTCTGAGATTAGTTTTAAAATCCTTTATTTGACACAAGAGGAAACTGAGGCACAGATTGGCCACCAGACTTCCTTATAGCAACTCAGCTGGATTACACCGGGCCCATAAACAGAACCTAAGGACCCTAGATGCCTTAACTAGTTTCATGTGTGACTGGTATCCCCATAAAAGACACAGGGAGCTCTTCTTCCTTCTTTCAGGCCATGTCTGTCTAACTTAGTCTGTCGGAACACGCCATTCTGTGGTTGACATTAACAGGCTGTCATCTAAAAGAATCTGTTTGAAAAGCACATGTTGTGTTCAGCAGAACTAGAGAAGGCTTTCTTTACAGACTATAGTCATTGAGAGGGCTGGCTAGCTGCCTCCCCCTCTTCCCACATAGCAAACTCATGATGCCATGGAGTGCTCAGTCGAGTTCCCATCCATATATGAAAACTTAGCTTGGCACGGTGCTTGTTAGAACTAAGTCCGGCCAGCTGTATCTCAGCCACAAGGGAGATAAACAGAGACAATGTGGTTGCTTCGGGACAAATTGTATCAAAAAACACACACCATTAAGGGCATACAAGTGGATGACTTTCCATCTAAGCAGATTTTAGCCCTTGGTCTGAGGTGCCATGCATATGGGCGATGAAAACAAGGGATGCCTGTTTAATGGAGCCCTTTGGGAGGTCATGTTTCTCACTAGATCCTCTAGAGTTTCAGGAGAAAGTGACCAAGTCTGATACCTTCTGCCACTGTCTTAGGTTAGGTTTTCTGTGCCCGTCTGCCATATTTATTTATTAGTTTGTGTTTGTTTTTTGAGACAGGGTTTCTCTGTATGTAGCTGGCTGTCCTGGAACCTACTCTGTAGACCAGGCTGGCCTCAAACTCACAGAGATCCTCCTGCCTCTGCCTCCTGAGTGCTGGGATTAAAGGTGTGCACCACTGCCTGGCCCATTTGCCATCTTAATAATTGCCTTTCTGTTTTCTTTCTGTTTGTTCCTGGTGTTCTGGTTTATCTGACTTTCTTTACCCATGCCCCATATATCCACAAAGCTATGCAAACATTCCCACACTCCAGTTCCAGAACATTTTCATCATCATCAGAAGGAGTCTTGCATTCATGAGCACTGAGTCCTAGCTCTACTTCTGGCTTGTGGCAACCACTAAGCTGTGTTCCAACGCTATGCGTTTATCTATTCTGCCCATTTCACAAAAGTGGAATTGGATAACATGATTTTATAGTCAGTGTAAGTTACATTAGTATAAGTCCTACGCATGTTGGAGCATATCTCTTTGCTTCATTCTTTTATAAATATTTGTAATTTTTAAAAGAATATTTCTTGAAAAAAATGCAAATGCAATGTATCCTTTAAGAGACACCTTTGCTATTCTTGGTAGAGAAAACGAAACAAGATATTTAACTTGGAACTCAGTTTGACCGATTAACATTGGTGTAGAAATAAAATACAAAAATTTTAATCTCAGTAATTAAGAAATAAAGAAAATGAAATCTAAGGGAATAAAAATGATCATCTTAATACATCATTTTTTTTTCTTTCAAGTCTTAGTGAAAACTAAGAGAGAAGCCAGGCTCGTGTATGTATGACTGTCATGTATTTATTTTATGACTCAGAAGCCTCCGTGCGCTGCTGAGTCGGCACATGCATCTGTCCATGGGACAGAAAAGAACAGGAAAGAGCACGAGGCTACAGCTGAATTTAGAAAGTTAGAGGTGCTCGCATCTGCCACACAGAGAGGGACAGGAGATTCCTTCCAGCAGGCGAGGGAGCAGAGCACAGACAACAGATGTGAGGAAGGTCCCAGGGCTGTCAGGTTTCAGCATCCTTGTGCCGAGGAAGGGAGGCGCCAACATGATTGATGTCGGGAGGCTGTATAAAAGCGGTCGCTATCTCTGCAGCTGCTTGTCACACTGACCCGCACGTCTCTCCGCTCTTGGGGTTTCTGTCAAGTGGTGCAGGAGGTTTGAGAAAACTCTCGGGAGAGTAACCTTTTATTGTGGTCATGCCAGAACCCACTAAGAAAGAGGGTAAGAACACCCATAAGTCTTCTTGTTATACTCTTTAATACGTATTTTCGTGTTTATTTTCCAACAGGTCTCTGATTCTTTTTTTAGACAGACTATAAAACAGTAGAATGACTGGGATGCAAAGATAAAATTCTCGAGTGTGAAAAGGCCAGAAGAAAAATATAAGACTATATAATCAACTGAGAAACATCTGATAGAGTTTATAAAGCAATATTGATTCCAATGATTAAGTGAAAATTCTATTCTTCAATTTTAACAGGTCCTTAAAATGCTTAGATCAAAGATATTAACTGTTCGTGGGGAGGAGGCAGCATTTTCAAGCTTATTTTCTTACTTTGTTTCTCAAAATTTCCACCTTGTTTGCAGTGCACGAGGGGGTGGGGTGGGGGCGTGGGGGCGTGGGATGCCTTCTCAAATTTTTGATAAATGTGGTCAAGTCTTCAAATAAGAATGTGTGATATTATTTGTAGTTTTACTATTTTTTTTTTCCACAGGAAGGCATTTAAAATATACAGATGGATTTGATTGTTGCTTTGGGAACTCAGCTTTGAAATTCTTACTTGAAAAGAAAATCTTTCTGATAATGACTGGTAGATTGAACTTGCTCCTGAGTTTTGCTATATACAATTTCAAAATATTTAGTCTTTAAAAAAAAAACAGTCGAGGGGTTGGGGATTTAGCTCAGTGGTAGAGCGCTTGCCTAGCAAGCGCAAGGCCCTGGGTTTGGTCCTCAGCTCTGAAAAAAAAAATTTGAGAATAAAAAAGAAAAATAATTAAGGAATAGTCTTCATTAGAAGAAAAATTTCTCCTTTTTATAAAAAGATCAATATTTTAAAATTGCTAGTCAATAATGTAAGTTGGTGTGGGTGACTGTGAAAATGCACATTCATCACACAAATATATCAACTAATTTTTAGTAGAAACATTTTTTGTAAATATCATCTCATACTCTGGTTTCTCTTCAGATGATATAAATCTTTCATCCTTTACTAACGATTAAAGAGGAGAGGAATACCTTTGAGTTCCAAGCCAAGTTTCTGATGCTTTGCTTCTCTGGGACTAATACAAAATATAAATTTTTAAATCAAATCAGTTTCATCGGGGCTTTTTAATCTTTTTTTTTTCTCCTCTGCACATAAAAGCATACTTATATGCACTCACAGATACACACACACAAGATTAGCAGAGAACATAAAAAAATATTTAGGCTCTTTGTTTCATTTTTAATTCTTAAAAGTGCTTGTTACCATTATTTTGAAGAACTTTGAAAAAGATGCCACACGTTGAACATGAAGTTGAGACACTAACCAAATTGTGAAGAGGCTTTTAAGTGTTTTTCTTTATGTAATTAGGTAGTCAGTGCTGACAGGTTGGGGTGATCAGTTACAGGTTGGCTCTACTTAGTGGTAGAGAGCATTGATGGATGAAGTCTTCCTCCCAAAATAACCACACCAAATGCATGCATTAATATGGGAACTTAATCCCAACTGTGGGGAAGTGTGTCTAACACTTTAGCAAAAGTGTCTTATTTGTGATGCAAATGATTTACATGTGTATTAAATGTCCCTTTTATCTGATGGGTCACTTGACTTGCCTCTTTGAGGCTTACTTGGATGAAATGCCTCTTATGATTCCCAATTGAAAACAGAAGATTATTTTAATTATTCTGAATTTCATTTGTTGTTTGACATCCCAACTGAAAATAACAAGAAAGCTGGAAGATTAATTAGTAAGCTTCTAGGCTACAGGACCAATAAAGCGAATTAAATGATTCTGCCTGCTGGATGCAGTGGAGTTTTGTGTTTGGTTTGGCAACTTGACCCAATCTCTTCTACATTTAGAGAGAAGGAAATTATAGAGCTAGGAAGAAGACAACATATTTTTCTTTTCATATATATTTATACTATATGTTTTATATATTTGAAAAATAAATCTACATGAATACTAAAGTCTCCACGAGTTTCTTTTGCTGTCAAAGTACTTTTGGTATTCTGTGTAGGAGCCCCTCCACCCAGGACAGTAATTTTATACCCATAGATTCTTTGCTTAGTTTAAATTTGGATGGTGAGAAGTGGCATCCCAAAAGGCATCACTGATATATTTAAAACCCATCGAGGAAGTACAGAGATTTCCTTTTTTTAATTCCCATACCAGCAGAACTGATTGTTAAAGGAGCTGTGTCCCAAGTTTGCCATGGTGAAACTGCTGCTTTTGGCAATCACAGTCATTTACATCCTGAAGAATGTGGTAATTGCTGTGCTGTCCTCCTCTGAAGCAGCTACACTGTTTCGATGATTTCATGTAACCACGCTTGTCTTCTTTTGCATCGAAGCTGCCCTCTGAAGGATAGCACCAAGAATAAACCGGGCCATGCTTCAGAACTTCCTGTAGATATTCACCCAAAGAACCGGCTCCTCCAGCCCTAGGGATCTTCCTTCTCCTCCCCAACTGGGAACACCATGCCCAGAAGGGTTGGACTACTGCTGTGAACCTTGATAGGATCTGGCAAAGAGACGGAGTTTTCAGCACCCAAAGGTGCAAAGGACATCTCACTTAGGTGCCTCCAACCTGCAGTGGCCTAATTCTGGGGATGTCATGTCAGTTCTTCAGGGAGTGGGTCATTCTGAGGACGAGAACGGCAGGTGCAGCTTTGGACCTCAAGGAGGAAGTCTAGTGGAAAGAATTAGTCTATATGAAAATATTTTGGCTATCTCAAGGACTCCATTTGGAAACAGAAAGCATCTTTTCCCGGGTGGTGCTGAGGGTCAAATCCAGGGCCTCATGCATGCTGGGTGTGTGCTCTGCTGTCGAGCTCCATCCTTGCCTAGAGCAGCAGTAACCGCTTCCGGCTGTCTCCTCTCTGTTTCACCAGCTGCCGACGCGCTCGGACAACTGTGTTATTTACCCCACGGACCTATCCGACACTCTGTGTTCATATAGACTCTGCAGCCATTATATTTGTCTAATCAGATGGTGAGAAAAGGTGCTGAAAGGAAGCTTCAGTTGTTAGGAATCTCCCAGAGTGCCTTGCTAATGGATTTATTTACACATCAACTATTAATTAAGCACTACCGTGCTCCATTTCAGACAGATAGATAAGGGGGCTTCTTCAGGCCTTCAAGGATAATTGCCGCTCTGGGTCCTAGTATGTAAAGAAATAAACTGCCTCTGGAAATTTTTCTTTTTCCTGTCAAAAAGGAACTATCAACACAAAATTAGGAAATTTTAATGATGTTTCTTCTTGGGATAGAATCTTTATTAGTTTAAAAATATTATGGGGTTGGTGAGGCGGTTCAGCAGGCAAAGGCACTTGCAGAGCCTGACAACCTTGGTTCCACCCATGAGATCCACATGGTGAGAGGAGAGAGCCAACTCCCACAAGTTGTCCTCTGACCTCCACATGCTCACAGTGGCTCACATAGACACAGACACACACACATACATACATACATACACATACATACAGACAGACACACACACACATGCACACACAGACAGACAGACAGACACACACATGTACAGACATACACACACACAGACACACACACACACACACACACGCATGTACAGACATACACACATAGACAGACACACACATATGTACACACACATACAGACAGACACACATACAGACAGACACACATACAGACAGACACACACATGCACACACACACATACTGACAGACAGACACACATACAGACAGACACACACATGCACACACACATACAGACAGACACAGACACACACACACATGCACACACAGAGAAACACACACATATAGACAGACAGGCAGACACACACACACACACACATGTACACACACACACACACAGACAGACAGACAAACATACAGACAGACAGACACACAGACACATACATGCACACACATTAAATAAAATGTAATAAAATTATAAAAGTAATACAAATGATGCTTAAACACATAAAAATTATTGTACTTCTGCAGCATGTCATGATGAACGCCATAAGGCCTGGCTCTTTAGAATCTGCACATAACAGTTAATTGTTAGATTCTACACTATCTTGAAAAATTCTTTTCTCACACGTTGAGTTGAGGCCTCACCGTGAATTTCACCTTTGCTTTGTCACATATCGGGTGCTATTATATTTTGCATATGTAACTCATCAGAAGAAATCAATAGTTCCTTTTGGTCCTGTGCATCCATCAAAATACCTGTTGGAGTCGTCATAGTTTTCTCCTTTCATGTTGGATCCTTTCTTGAACACTCCAGACACAGGACAAGCAGAGGGTCATTTATGACTGCAATTGTAAAACTGTATTCAATAACTTCTGGAATCAAAGCCGGGGCTCTTGCGCTTCATTGACATCCAATGTAAAGTAGCTGCTGTGTGTTCTTGGGTCATTTTTGGTGGGAACAGGAGGGAACATGGTCGCAGGGATCTTTTTCAGCCCAGCAGCCTTCCCACTTCCTCTACTTTTCTTTCCTGGTCCCTAGAACATCTTAAAGTTCTGCGGAGTATAAAAACCAATCTGAAACTAAAGTGGCATCCTTCACCTCTTGCCTATTTCTAAGCATGACTCTGGGCTTAGTCATCATCAGAAAAGGAGCCCAGTGCCGGGACGCCTCCCTCTCGTATTTACTCGCTGACCTTCAGGTTCCACATGCAAGCCACTGGGTGGCTTATTTGAAGTCCCCAAATAAACTTGATTTGCGAAATCAAACATATATGAATATATATACATATGAATAAATATATCCTTAAATTAGGGGGAAGTTAATGTATAGGAAACAAGATAGAAGAATAGAGGAGAAAGGAGGAGGCATTTCTTTTTTTTAAATGGAGAGCAACTGTTTTCCTTCTAACTCTGCATGAGCATGTAGATCAAATAAAAAGCTCGAATGAGGAGTGTGCAAGCTACATTGTGAGGTGTGTTGTCGTGACATGTTGTCTATACCCCCAACATTCGGGAGGCTGAATAGGGGAATGGAAACTTCAAGGCCAACCTGGGCTACTGAGTAAGATGCTATTCTCAGCGAAGATCTATGAAATGTCAAGAAGAAGATATATGAATAAGTACTATAGTATTACCTCACCCCCACCCAACCCGCTCAGAAAAGAGCTGCCTTGACGTATTGGAGTTTCACAGTGCAGGCTTGGGCTGTGTGTGTATGAAGGAATGCTCTGGGGAAATACACCCTGGGGAGGCTTAATGCTTGGCAGACTTCTTCTTTCTCAGTGTCTGCTTTTATGATCATCCCACTGCACCTGTCAGGGAGATAAATAAAGGACCGGGTGATTCTTTCCTCTCAAGCTCTCTAAATAAAACACTTTAAAAAAAAAAACTATAAGAAAACAAATTGTGTCCTTGCTCTTATCCAGTGAGTGCGAAGGAGTCTCCCTCTTGCTTCCAAGGAATTTCAAAAAGCAGAGAAGTCAAGAGGTAAGATGGCCAAATGCTCTCTGCGTCTCCGGGAAGCTTGAGGCAAGGAAACCTGTCAAGGACTTAGACTTTCTCCCTGGCTTGCTTTATTTTTGCTCAGAGACATGGCTCTGGCCTTGAAACACTTTAATTTTTGTTTAAATAGTGTCTCACTATGTAGCTCAAGCTGGCCTTGAACTCACCATCTCTCCTCCCTCAGCCTCTCCAGTACTAGTATTACCCACATCATCTTATCCATGTTTCAAATATTTACTTTCAGCATCCCTGGGCACACACACGTGGTTCCTTATTGACAGCAATTTTTAAAGTCCATTCATGTTGGAATAAGCTACCCAAACTTTCTTTAAAACTCTCTTTAAAAATTTGAATGAAACAACCTTCTGCAATACTCTTGGAAATATATTCTTCTAAATCTTAGGGATCTATGAGAAGAGGTAGCTGTGAAATTATTGCTCTTGCTTTTACAGACTAGCAAGCATACTTACTTGTTCTCTTTCCTTAAATTTCTTATGACTAGTTTATTTTAAAATGTCAATTTAGAGTCTTTATGGACCTGTAAAGAAGACTTTTTTTATTATGAAACTTTCCTATTTTTACCTAAACTCCTTCCTCAGTACCTCTATAAAGGCTCCATTAAGTGACACTAAGTACTCTTGGCCATCAGTGACTTCTGTGCCAATTCTTATGCTAGGCAACAACTCTAGGTATACTTGTGTGTGTTAGATAACCAATATCAGGGTGAAATTCCAGCAATAAGAAATTAGCCCTGCCTTATCATCACCTGATGCCAGTTCTTGACAGATAAGTTTGTTTTGTTTTGTTTTTCTGAAACCCTTTGGTTGGTTCAGGGTAATGCATCCTGGAGAAGCCCAATAATTCCCCAGGAAGATAGCTTCTGAATTGTGTGTTCTGAGTTCAGTAAATTGGGAAGAGTCCAGCTCTTATTCAAGAGCCATTTCCTCAAAATTGAGAACACAGTGATGAGCAAAGGTCAGATTATGAAAAAGAACCAAGACTTTGACATTTAATTTCCCAGAGGCAGCAAATTGTTTCATAAACAGAGAGAATACGACCCCTGCCCCCATAGTTTTTTTTTTATTTTTAGCAGACAGCCCCCCTAAATCAAAGTGATGCTATTGTCTTGTCCCACCCAGGCTTGTTCTGGGTGGACAGAGTCAGCTTTAACCCACAGAGACTGCATTCACACAGCCACACGGAGAGGTAGCAGGCCAGATTTCAGGGTGGTCCCATTCGCAGGGCAGAGCTCTTAGAGTCTTCCCATGTGCTTCCAGAGTGAGCTTTTCGATCTCACCAGGGCAGGTGTGGGTCGACTGTCTTGGCAGAGAGCAGACGAGGCTCATTCCGTCCACCCCATGCTTGCTTCTCTCTCTAAAATGAGTTCACGAGAAACTGACAGCGATCTGACTTTCACTCTGCCTTTCAAGTTTAAATCCACTCTGATAAGACTTTTGCCCTTCTCTGCTCCCCAAGAACCTCTGTGTGGGCCAGTTTGGCACACCGATGTAATATCTAAAGTTACATTGCATGTCAGGTATTAGGTCTTAGGGTTTGTCTTATTCACTTTTTGACTTGTGTTTGCCTATTTAGGCGAAACATTTTCTTTTTTCAAAATCATCCAGGTCATCTCCAGATAGTGTCAAATCTCTTCTTAAAACTCCCCAGGAATGCTCTGCTTATATCTTTGCCTTTTATAAAATGTCACAAAGCAGTCGATGTTCTATTTATATCAAAAGTTCGCTTATTCATAGAATTGAATGTTTTACTTTATCATGTTTGTAGTTGGATGTCTTTAAGATTGTCCTGTATTCAGCCTTTCTTTGTTTTCTTTTCTTTTCTTTTGTTTTTTTGAGACAGGGTTTCTCTGTGTAGTTTTCGTACCTTTCCTAGTTCTCTCTCTGTAGACCAGGCTGGCCTCGAACTCACAGAGATCCACTTGGCTCTTCCCTCCCGAGTGCTGGGATCAAAGGCGTGCGCCACCACTGCCCGGCTTATTCAGCCTTTCTTTATGCCTATTAAATAACATTCTCACTAAAACGTTACTGAATAATGCGCATGAACAGTCTAGATAGCTTAAATTCCTGCTGAACCACATACTGAGTTCCATATACTTTCTATGCCTCGAGTCTCTTACGTCTAAAATGTGACTAAAATGATACCTGACTCACAACGTGTTTGTAAAAATGGAAACAAATCAGGTAAAGTGTTCAGAACACGACCCACCATATAGCAAGATTGCAAGTAGTGAGCCCAGAACTGTGCATGTGATCTAAGCTTTGTTTTTCCAACAGCCTAGGCTGTGACAATGGCTTTTCCCTCTTAACCTTTGTTAATATTTATAACACATGACCAGATAAAGGTTGTCTTCTGTTTTTAGGTGGCGTTTGTTTGTTTGTTTGTTTGTTGGAAGCAGAGTCTTGCTATGTAGCTTTAGCTAGCCTGGTTCTTTCTGTAGGGCTCTGGACGGCCTTGAACTTGGTCTTTGTCTCTTGAGAGCTGGGATTACAGGCAGGCAAAGCCACATAGTTTGAGAGCAGGAATCATTATGATGACCATCGTTGTCACCAGGAGCATGCCCTTATTTTACTCAAAGTGAAACATCTTAGTTTTAACCCAATTCAAAAAAAGGTCAACACTCGGGTTCTCTGTTGTGTTCCCACTGAAATGTGTGGTGTGGAGGGGTCTCCAGTTGACGGAAAGAAAAGGACACCAAGCTATTTCTTTATTGCTCTTCCCCACTTAGATGAAAGTGTCACCTCGAGTAGCTGAGCCCATAACTGTATCTGTCACCAACAGTTATGACTTGGGTTTGGGGGACTTTAGATTTCTCTACACAGAGCTGCCTTCAGGGGTCGGTCTTCCTGACTCTGAATTTTCCTCAGGTAATGACATAAGGAGATGGTCTTGACTGCACGTGCATGTGGTGGGTAGCAAATCGAGTGCCACCGTGTTTATTGTTCTGGAATCTTCTTTTTATGGTCCCATCTGGCGTCAGGACTCTTTCCCTATTTTTAAAAAGTCAACCAAAGTGAGCCCCAGCAGGCGCTTGGAAGAAGGTCTTGAAGAGGTTTATCCCACAACATCTGACTACAAACAGGAGTCAATAAAACAGACCCCAGGGAAAGGCACAGTGGGGAACTTAAAGAGAAAAATATCGACAATGAAATCACCTGTGAAATAATCTCCTTTTGATGATTGCTAAAGTATTTCAATTTCTTCAAGTTGAGTCCAGCTTTACCCAATGGCTGCCCGAGTCTGGGCCATTCTGACCTTCCTTTGATTGTCTTTGGAAACGAGAGATTAAAGAAGCAAGTCATTGTACTGGGTGAAACATCTTCTACTTGTTGCTATGTAAAAATGCCTGTGTCTTCATCCTCTTTCAGTGTGGAATGGCCCCATGAGCTGAAACGTGTATAATTCGGACAAAAACACAAGCTAACCGAGGGGTTAAAAAAAAGCCCTGTGGATTTAGGGAACTTCCATCAGGCTAAAGCGAGAGTCACTGAAATCTTCAGAATCCGTCCCTTAGAGTGCAGTCTTCAGCAACATGTGGCCACAGCAGCCGAGTCCAGATGATGTGGGTTAAGTCACTTTAAAGAGGTGGGCTGTGTGCAGTGCTAAGGGAGGCTTTGTTCTAGATCCTGGTAATCTTGAACGTTTCAAACAATACTGGACAGAAACATTTCTAAAGGTAATATATCTGTACTTAAAAACAAATCTCTACAGTTTAAAAATGAATCAGAGTGGGAGCTATGTGTGGTGGTGTGGGTCTGCAATCCAGAAGTTCAGAGGTAGAGAGGCATGGGCCATCCTTAGACACCCAGCGGGTGTAAGGTCAGCCTGGGCTACATGAGATTCCATCTCAAAAAACAAAACGAATAGACAAAGCACAGTGGTTGTAATTTAACGATGCTTTATATTACAGATACCGTAGAACATGGTATCCCAGGAATCCAAATAACTGGCTTTTTAAATCAACGTCAAGTCACTAATAGCTTTCCTGTTGTTCTGTCCGTCACTGGATGAAACCTCTTCCTCTGCTGTTATGCCCATGGGGTGATGGATCTAGCTGCAGAGGGGTTAGTGCCCCCTTGAGAACAGCCAGCATTTAAGAAGGCATTCACTTTCAAGCCACGCAGACACAGGGTAGGCACCCAAAGATGGGTACCCCCTTTAAAGTTGCTCCTCTAAGCATCCGGCTTGCCTCCCCCGAGGCCCATGTTCTGTGCTCACTCAAGACTTTGGTACAGCTCGGGGTCATAGGATGAAGGATGCTAGAGGAGCATGATGCAATGTGTTTTCCTCCCCAGTTGCCCTTGTAAAATTTCAGGTTATCTGGATGAGTGAATTGCTAGGTACATGAATGTTAGAGGAGGCAATATTGGGCAATATTACCCTTTTGTCTCTATCATTGTACCCATAGAAAACCAAGTTATTACCCCCAAAATCAATGTACAGTTTTGTTCTTTTAAGACAGGGTCTCAATACATAGCATTGACTGTCCTAGAGCTTGCTATATAGACCAGGCTGGCCTTGAACTCACAGAGATCGACCTACCTCTGTCTCTTGAGTACTGGGATTAGAATAGTGCACCACCATGTTTAGCTACATTTAAAAAAGATTTATTTATTATTTTATGTTTATGAGTCTGCATGTGTATCTGAGCACCACAGGCATGCAGTACTAGAAGAGAGTGTCAGATTCCCTGGAACTGGAGTTACAGACAGTTGTGAGCCACCGTGCGGGTGCTGGGAATTGAACCTGGGTCCTCTGTAAAGGCAGCTTCACAGTTTTATCAACCAAAGCTCCAAATGAAGTATATAACATGAATTTATTCACATTAAAAAGACATTACCCCAAAAATCTTTTTAGTCTCACTCAGATACATATTTCGCATATATTCAAATATATATTTATTTATGCTTGTAGGACAGGACCTTGCTATGTTGCCAAGGCTCAGGTGATACTCCATCCTTAACCTCAGAAGTGACTAGGGCTGCAGGCAAACCACTCTTAGTTATTGGAGGCACTGGCCAATTTTCAATTGTTGTTTTCGAGCAAATTAAAAATCAAAAGATGTTTCAAACATGCAAATATATGAGCACACATTCTATAAGCTGTCAGAACACTGACGTCATAACATGGGGTGTGTCCTTTGGAAAACTTCACTATTTACTTTTAAGAGAATATGGATGAAAAACGTAAATAATATCTTAAAAGTACGGAAATAATTGTGATATTCTAGACTCTCTAAAAGAGTCTTGGGGACTTAGGAATCCCAGCCTATACTCTGAGAACTATTCCTATAAATCAAATGTTGGTTAATTTTTTGGTGACAGTAATAATATAGTCAATATTCCCCTAAATGGTAAGATGAACGTCTCCGTGCAAACCATGCTTTATATTGAGGCTATTTCCAGGATGATGAGGTTCCGAGTGGATCAAGTACGTAGTGCCAGGGTCCACTGTCAACAGATGCTCATTGCCTTTTTAACGGAAAAAGACAGAGAATTTGCTATGTTCCCAGAAACGGCCTTATTATAGTAGGTTGGGTAAAGTCAACATCATTGATGTTTACAGTATATAAAATAGCCACATTTTCTATTTTGCACTCAGAATATTATCTCAAGAATAAGAAATACAGGCCAGTAGTGGCTCATCAGGTAAAGAAAGGTACTTGCTACCAAGCCTGAGGACCTGAGTTTACTCCCTGGGGCCCAAGTGGTGGAAGGGTAGACCCGACTCCTGTCTTCTGACCTCCACATGCACGCTTTGGTACGTGTGCACACACACAATATGTGTTTAAACAGTATAAACAATAATTAAGTCTGAACATGGGACCACTCTTGTAATCCCAGCACTCACGGGGGAGATATGGAAGGATTCCAAGGCTAGCTTGGTCTACATAGTGAGACTCCATCACAAAAATAAACAAACGACACCATTTTGTCCTCAAAGTCATATTACCAAAGGCTGGCTTTAGAAGATTCATGTTTTAAAAGTTTTCCCAATAGGGGACAGAATGAAAGCCATAAAAGACATATAGCCACAGCAGCCAATGATAACAATTTTTTTATGTGTTCTTCCTGCCTCCTCTGCACCCATGTAACATTCATGTGGTATAATTAATTATGCCCTCCATAATATACAAAATTAAATGAAATTATATCTGAGGCTCCACAGGATACTTTTAATGATGATGTATTGTTTAAATACATAAAATATAAAATACAACAATGTAATAAGTTTTATTATGTAAAACTAGCATGACAGCTTACATGCAATTATCCCTAAAGGTCCACAGAGTATTTTTAATGATAATGTGTTGTTAAAATACATGACAATATAAAATACAATGATGTAATAGCTTTATTATGCAGAACCAGTGTGATAGCTTTGTTAGAGGTAGTGAGCCTATGAAAAAGAGAGAACGTGGTTGAGTTATGCCACTTTAGTGGACAGACACCTGCATACAGAGAGCGTAATACCACCTAAGAGTTCAGACCCCGACCTCCCCAGTTACTAACCACAGAGCCCTTGGCACTGAAAGCGGAAACGGCTCCCACTGGAGAGACTCGCACCATTTATGGAGCCTCTGGTCCCCCGTGTCTCTTTAGCAGCTGAAGGCCACGTAGGAGGCTGTCTCATGGCTGCCACCGGTGCCCGTCAATTAGAATGCCTGGGCACAAGCTGTGCAGGCATGCCATTGGCGGCATACCTGTGCTTTTTACAGTAGGTGCTCATAGGAAAAATCCACCATAAATAGATCAAGCATTTGAAAGCATTTCAGCATCGCAGAGGAAGGGGAAGGCCTGTTATGAATTCGAAAAGATCAAAGACCAGCCGCTCTGCTCTAGCAAGCCAGAAGCCAGCTTCATTGCTGCTGCAGAATCCCCTCATTTTTATGCTGTCCCCCCCAGCTATTCCTTCTTCTTTTCCTCCTCCTCTTCTGCCTTCTTTCCTCCTTCTCTTTCTTTAGCAGAGTACACATCCCTGCTTTTCCACACCATCTTATCGGCACGTTTTCTGGTAAGGAATAAATACAAAGAGAAGGGACAAAAAGCTGCCTTTGTCCAGCTGGTCCCCAAAGCTCAGACTTGGTCTTTTGGCTTTTAAGTAGGTAGAAACTTAGTGGCGTCTGGCTTAGTCAATATCTATTTGCTTGTTTAAGATTTAGAGTTTACCAAAAGACGTACACCTTGGCCATTACTACACAGGGAACCAGGTATCAACATACCTGCCATGGCTGACTGGGGGGTACTTGCCTAGAAATTGGGGGGGGGAGGTTCCTTGATTCTAGTTCTTTTCCAGCCTAGATTTTAAAGGGGGAAGATTCCTTAGAAAGGAAAGGGGTGCGCTGTCCCCGGAGAGCCAAAACCCCGGCCATGTTTGCTCTCCTGCCCTTGTTAAGAAATGCAAGACCTGCGATGACAGTAAGATGAAATCTGAAAGATGGCTTTGGGAGGATGCCCGGGAGCCTCAGCCAGCAGGAGGGATCGCAATGGAAGACATAGTGTTCCCTGTGGGTAATGCAGCTGAAGAAAGCTGCCCACAGAGCACCAGGGGACAGTTCTTGATTTCTTGGCAGGGAGGAGAAGGGGCTTTTGTGCGGGTAGGAACTGCCTGCCAGTCAGCTATATTTACGGAGCACCTGCTGTGTGGAACTTGGAAAGGAAGAGAAGACAGGCCTTGTCCTCAAGAGGCTTGTGACCAAAGAGGGAAGAAAGGTCCCCAGCTACTGTAAATGTTTTAGCATTCACAACCATCTTCGAAACGGGGGAGGGACAGGTGACCTTTAGGGGTCTGAGCTGAGCCTTGGTGCTCAACGTGTGGGCTGTGGACCTGCAGCCCCGGCAGTGCCTACCAAGCCTGTTAGAAATGCAGGATTCTGAACTTGGCACTGACCTCCAGTCAGAATCCATGGTTTGACTGGCTCCTGGGCACATGGCAGTTTCTGAAGCTCTAGAGTCCCTGGGGGCAGTGAGTCCTGAGTGTTATTAGAACAGAGTAATGAGGGGAGACAAAACCATACTCACAGAGAAATCGCTTACCCGTGAGTTCCTTACATGTGTGGACCTCCTCTCTCAGCCACTTTTGTAAGCCTTTTGCTTTTGCCACATTCATAATGGGGGCTCAGCAAATGATGGTTGATGGGTGCTCCTATCAGTGGGGTACGGGGGACATTGCTGTTAGTGAACGACTGTCATAGAAACAGTCAATGAATTTGGGGTGTGTGCAAATGATTTTAGTGGCAAGACAGCTTGACAGGGTCTGTCTGAGACAAAGATATGAGAGAGAGAGAGAGAGAGAGAGAGAGAGAGAGAGAGAGAGAGAGAGAGAGAGAGAAAGAGCAGCATTATAGGTAATGTTAAAGGACACCCCATAGGGGTGCTGAAACTTTGGAAATGATTGGTTTTCTGAGTCAAGTCTGCTTGGCTATCACCATTCCTGGTCACCTATTACCTCCAAGTTACGCGAATTCTTTGTACGAATGCCCTGGAAATGACAGGGAGATTTCCCCCCCTTACCCTTTCTGTTTCAGTACGATTGATGACTGGCTGATGATTGATCTACTTCCCTAACTCGTGAACTGCAATGCTAACCATGAATTGTACTTAATTTAGTAGTAGTTCCCATTTTACAGTTAGGGTAGAGGGGGCTAGCACATCTGTCCCATCCCTGGCTGCCTCCTCAGTCCCCACCCCAATTCCAAACACGTTCTAACAGTGGGAAGTCCACAGTCCTGAAAATCAGGCAAATCCTTAACAGGTGGCCTATGTAGACATTTGTTTCTTGTTCAGGTGTGGCCAGGTAAAAACAATTAAGAAAAACCAGGAAGTGATGACGTATAGATGGTGAGTCGGCTAACTCATTCCTTCCTGCCAACTTCCCTGAGGGGGAGGCTCTGTTGTTAGTTCCTCACGAGGAAACTGAGGCATGTTCCTGCAGGTGGGACAGAGTAAGAGGTTACGTGGCCTTGACAGTGGCCAATATGAGGGGACAGTGAGGTAATAATATTGGAAAGTCTGTCCGTTCATTTCTTCAGCCTCCTTCAGAGCAACTGAGAACGGAAGTGCCGGCCCTGCTACAGAACCTGGGCTCTCCAGTTAGCCTCATGGGAAAGAAGGTACAGAGCCTAGCTTCTCTTCATGAGCTGTGGGGCCTGTCGGGGTTTCAGTTCCCATGTCAGAAGGGGGTAATCATGGACAGTAACTTGCTAGCGTTAAAAATGTCCATATAAGTTAGATCTAAATGCAACAGTGTCAGGAAGTTGTTGCTGTTTGTGTGTTGGCTACAAAGCAACTTTTTGTTCTTCAGACCTTTTTGTGTTCTTTAGAGGGCACACTACAAAGATCTTTTTGTGTTCTTTAGAGGGCACATTTCCTTCCCAAGCAGGCACACAACTTTCATTTCCACTTCACGCAAATGGCTTAGCGTTAATGGCCTAAAATGTTTCCACAGTTTGGACAGTCTGTCACAGCTGGCTGTTGGAACAGTGGCCTCCAGATTTGAGGCAGTTGAATTAAAGCTCTAAAATTTTCATTTTGTGTTTTATAATTTGGCCTGCTGCAAAGTGCATGGGTCCTTCAGACAGAATGGAGACGGACAATTTCTATTCAGGGCACGTTCCCAGCTTCAGCATCCAAGATGATTCTAATGAGTTGGGTTAGAATTCACCCAAGGCCCCACTTGGATTTGAAAGAACTCTAGCTGTCCCTAGGAAATGTGCCTTGTGCCGTGTGTGGTAATGCATGCTTGGAGTCCCAGCACTTGGGAGGCTGAGGCAGAAGGATTGCAATGTGTTCTAGATTGGCCTGGGCCACACAGAAAGTTTAAAGCTAGCCAGAGCTCCGCAGAAAGATCTTATCTCAACAGCAAAGCTGAGGGCACACGAGCAGCCTGATTCAGCTTGAACGCTTATACACAACCACCCATGAAGCCTTCCTCCATTCTTTTGTGACTTAATTTCCTATGTATTTAATGTGTTCTCAGCAATACATGGAGAAGCCAGGGAGTTCAAAAGCATCCCTATCAATATTTAATTGGGGAAGAAGGGAGATACAAGTATACTGAGACTGTTAGAAAATAGCTGAACTATAGTTGATAAGTAGTATATTATGATGTGGTCACAGAACACCAGGGGAATAAGGAAGAACAGAATGTCACAGAACAGAGGGCCCTGAAAGAAGCTATAAAGATGAACAAAGCCTATGCAAGTGAAACAGTGGAGGAGGGTAGACTGAGTCAGATCCCACCTAGTTCTATCCACATAGTCACAGAGGAAAGGCAGAAGGCCCACTGGGGAAAAGAACAAGACAGTGACCTTCAGTGGCAGGAAGGTCACAGGGTGACAGAGAATACAGCTCCAGAATAGAATGGCTGCAGTCGCACAGTAAGAGGAAGAGCAAGAAAATGCAGCCATGGCTTTGAATGCCAAGCTGGAGAGAGGAGCCCTAAGCCAGTGGGTAAGAGGTTTTCTCAGATACAATAATGGGATGGAACGCCGGAGTACAATGGACAGCTGCCGCAACTGCGGGCAGGAAGGATCAGGAGACACACAGCGCTGTCTGTAGAAAGAGCCGGGAAGAGGTCCTTGGGCATGGTGCAGCCATGGCTCACACCAAAAGACAGTGTGTCAGCAGGACTGGCTTCTCACTCTGGTTCTCTGCTGTTCATCCGTGTGCCTCAACGGCTCACCCAGAGCCAAGCTGTCAATACGAGATTTCCATTTCTCCACTCTGGTCTCTGAAAATAAAAAGGCTGAGGCTTTCATCTTCTACTGGACAGCGGCATTAATGATACTTTCCGTGACATGGCGAAAGACATGAAAGCATTCTTGTCAATGGCATCTAAAGGGACCTAAGCCTTTTCACTGTACCTGTGAATGACCTCACAGCCTGCCACATTATCTTCTGCTAGCACATAAGGCTATACACCTCTTCTCCTTTGATATCTATCTATCTGTCTATCTAGCCATCTCTCCATCCATTGATCTATCTGTCTGTCTATCTATCTATCTATCTATCTATCTATCTATCTATCACCTATCTATCTATCTATCTATCTATCTATCTACCTATCTATCTATCTATCTATCATCTTCTCCCTCATTAATAAATAGTAAACTACTTACTGATCTCCAGAATATTTGAAAAAAATTTTCAGACAATTAAATTAACAAATTGAAGTTTATAGCAGGTACAAAATATGATGCTTTTAAAAAGGCATTGTTGCACCCCCACATCCCTGCTTTGCTCATTTTCTGATTTCTGTCATGGCATAATCCATTGGTTATTTTCTAAGCCCAGCCTGGCTATGCTAAAGTCCTGTGTGTTCCCACAGTCAAGCTGCTGGGAGGCACCCTAGATAAGGACAAAGCACCGTGGGGCCCATTGTCTGCCTAAAACACAACTTTCTTTTCTTTGGGTTTTATTTAATGATCAAGTGGGAAATGCTTTTAAAGGAGATTGTCTTCATCAGCAGCCTCTTGCTGTTCTGGAATTAAAGCATCTGCTTCAGTCACGCAGAACCAATAGCACCCAGTTCTGGTGGCCAGGAATCCCACAGGGACATCTTTATGCTCTTATATCCTGGGGTGCACCTGTGGCTACTTGGAAATAGTGTGTTCTCTAACAGAAGGTGCTTTAGCAGACTGCACAGCCACACTGCTCCGTACTATTGCATATGCAAAGTCGTGTGTAAAACCTCACACCCTGAGCTTCGGAACTCCTTGGTCAGTGTAGGCGGAAGTCCAGGCACGTACAATCAAAGAAACCATCATGAGAAGGGGTTAGTTCTGTTTCCAGTGCTTTGCCTTGTAATGAAATGGGGAGCTACAGAACCAGAGGACTATAATGTCATTACCTTTCAGAAAGTGTCCTCATGAGGAAGGACCACACTGGAGTCACCTTGGCGCCTTTTCTTTTGTCGCAAGGGCATCTCTTAGAGGGACCTCATTTAAAGCTCCACAGGGTATGCTTGCCACCTGCCGGGCCCCACTTCATCCTCACAGCAGCCCTCTGATATCAAATCAATGCCATGGCCATTTTTCCAGAGTAGGGGCAACAAACTTAGCAATAGTAATTAAATACCTGCTCTGCACTTGGCTCGGATGAGGTTTTGTTTGTTTTTACATTTTGAGACAGAATTTTGAATAGCCCTGGTTGTCCTGGAACTCAGTCTATAACCAAAGATGACACTGGACTCCCTATTCTCCTGCCTCTGCCTGGAAAATGCTGGGATTGGAGGTGTGTACCACCCCTCCCAGCCTTGGATAAGTACCTTAGTGGCGAGCATAGCCTGGATCCCCACCTCACCTGTGCCCTCTCCAGCGTCACATTATACCACCTCTATCAGGCCATTTAGGTCCTCACCTCACACCACACACCTCAAGGCAGTGTGCCTTGGGCCTCTGGATGCCACCACTGGTCCTCGGTCAGCAAGTACAAAAAGATGGCCACAGAGTGGAACAGCCCTTGCCTTTAAGAAACGAGCCTAACACTTTCATCGTCCTTTTCATTTCTAGAAAATGAAGTGGCAGCCCCGGCTCCTCCCCCAGAAGGTAAGTAAAACCATCCCCTCACGTGTTTGAGCGGCAAATTCTGAAGTCCATCCCAGCATGATCTGGCATTCGCGGATGCTGTGAGCTTTAATCTATTTCCTACTGAGACACTGGATGATGACAGGTGTGAAAAGTTGATAACAAAAATAATACACAGTGTGTTAACCTAATTTGAATAGCACTTCATATATATTGTGGGATTATTTCCAAGTCCTTTGGTTATGTACAAGTTGTTGCTGGGTCCATATTTTGTACTGGTGAAGGCAAGGGGCTTGGGAAGCTTTCCCTGGTTTAGTAAAAGCCAGAGTTTACATCTTTCTTGTGGCCGTGGAACATGGATCTCGTCTCACCCTGAAGCTCGTTAGCATCTCAACTTGGTCTATGTCACCATCAGGCACCTTCAGAAACTCTTTGGGAGGTTTTCTGATCGGTTTGGGACTGCTGAGTTGATCAGATCCAATTTATTGAATTGTTAATATTCTCTGGCCTTCCAGATTGGGGAGGGGGGGAAAAAACCTAAAACTATCCCGCAAAATTCTTGGTGGGTACCCATACAGCCAGAAACACACAAAGTCTGATTTACATATAAGAACGGAGCTGGAAGGATTATAAGCAAGCCCCAATGTGGACCTCAAGAATCATTTGTGTATCTGCTCCTGCCAAGACAAAGAAACTAAAATCATGCGCATTGTCCCCAAAGCCCCCAACCCAGGCCAAAAAAAAAAAAAAAAAAGTAAACAAATAAACAAAATCTCTTTCTTGTCACCCTTCCTCCTGAAGGAGGCAACTGGTGAGTCACTCACTGGACATTTACCACATGCACAACTCTAGATGTCACCCTAACCCTGGAGAAGGATACTGGGCTCTCTTCCAAACTCTGGAAAGCTAAAACTCACACTGTACCAGACACAGCATGGAGTTCTAAATAGAAAACAGTTTCCTGTATTGTTGGTTTGCAGTCACATTGAAAATAAAACACAGCCTGCAGAACAATGAAACAAAACTCAGCTTCTATACTGACATGCTCACAATGTTACGAGAAGGCCCCAGGGCAGTATGCAATTATGTGCCGGTTACCTGAGTTGGCAATATGGTGCAGAGCCAGGGGGTGGGAGGCCATTGCTGACTGGTTCTGCCCAAGTTCAAGTAAAATGGAATACGATTTCAATTTCTAGCTCCCTTCCCTTCTGTTTTTTTTTTTTTCTAGAAATTTATGAGAGAATTCTGCAGTTTTTCGGTCATAGAGATAGTTTTTTGTTGTTTTTTGTTTTGTTTTTGTTTTGTTTTGTTTTTCAGAGGGCAGTTTGGGGACTCAAGCTGCTCACAGAGCCTCTTTGTCTAGGTAGGAATACCAGTCTTACTGAAAACCTGAAATAGTAAGGAATACTGCTGAATTTCCAAATAAAAAAACAGACTTGTTGCCCTATGAGGTCAAGTGGGTAAGCTCGGATCTAGTGTTTTATAGATGTCTATCTTGAAGCCATTGGAGATGTGTGACATTCTTCTTAGGATCATCTTCTTCCTTGCTATGTTTTCTTCTTGTACGTAAAGTTTATTTGGCCACCACTGAGTACACTGAGAACCTAGATGAGCCTTTCCCTTCTGCCTGCAGGTCAGATGCTGTGCTAGGCTGCTATAAACTAAGTTTTCTTTATTCTGCCATATTTCATATTTATTATACAATATTGAGTTACTATGACTAAAATGCCTCCTCTCAAACTTTGCTAAAATAGTCCTTAGTTAGCCAAGCTCTGACTTGCTAGTTATAGAAAGAAATAGACAGATAGAAAGAAAGACAGAAGATAGAGGGCAGAACTCACGTTGAAACAGTATTTAATTTTTTTTTCTTGTTTGTCTGAAACAGGGTCTCATGTATCTCAGGCTGGTCTTGAACTCATGATCAATTTGCTTCCATAGGATTACAGTGTGTGCCACCACACCCAGTTATGGATGAAATGGTTACGTTACATTTTAAGATGCATTTGTGTGGGGGTATCTGTGTGAATGTACATGCACATGGATCTAGGTGCAGGTGCAGCAGAGGCCAGAAGAGGGATGGAGTTACAGGCAATGTCAGCCACCTGACATGGACGCTGGGACCCAAACTTAGGTCTTTGTGTTTGAACAGCAAGTTCTCTTAACTGCCGAGCCATCCCCCCAGTCCCAACAGTTATTACCTTGTACAAACTATCTTCTCATCTCTAATAGATTCCGAACAGAAAGAAACAGAAGGTAGATGACACTGACTGATAAAAATCTGATCCCACTGTCCTCAAAACACTTTTATTGCTACCCAAGCCAATGCAGAAGATCCATGTGCTCACATGAGCATTTTCAAACTACACACACCTCACAATCTTTTATATCTCCTTGTAACAGTCAGAAGCTAAGCCACTGGGACCCTTTACATGGGTCAAAGTTCCTTAAAATGTCCCTGGCTGAACTCTAAAGTGACCTCATAGTATACTTAGTTCTACTACAGTATGTAATACAGCATGGTGGAGTTAAGAATATATATATATATATGTGTGTGTGTGTGTGTGTGTGTGTGTGTGTGTGTATATGTATATGTATATATATATACACACACATATATATATATATATATATATATATATATATGGGGTTTTTTTTTGTTTTTTTGGTGGAAGAGTTTGTCTTGAGACAGGGTCTCTCTGTGTAGTCCTGGCTGTCTGGAAGTTTGGTATATAGAACAGGCTGTCCTTGAACTCCCAGACACCCTCTGCCTCTACCTCCTGAGTGCTGGGATTAAAAGAGTATGCCCCCATACCCGGCCCTGGGTTAAATGTATTTTAACAAAATGTGTATTGCATGTTTTTATATATATACTTTTAAAATGATCACATTTATTAACTGCTTTGATTAAAGGTGAAAGTGACTCTAAACTGTAATCCCCAAATCCCCAATTAATAAGCAGCATCATGAGTATGCAGCCTCATTAACATCATCATTTACCTTCCTCCCTCTCCCTCTGCTCACTGCTCATCACCCCATGAAGTGCTGTCAGACACTTTTAAAAACGTGCTTGTACTTTCCACACAGAACCACATAAAGAGAAAGAGGCGGGAACTGCTCCAGCAAAAGGTGAGTTGGAGGGAGGGAGAGTGAGACAGACTTCAACCATGTCAGAACAGGAAGCGCCCCCTCTACCCCACCCCATCCCTCCATCCCCCCCCATAGGTGGTCATGTGACCTGTGACATGTCTCTGCCTTAGCTTTCATCTGTGTGGTTTCTAGTAGTTTCTAGTTTCCCGTTTGCATCTTATCTGCAAGACCCAATCAGCAATATTACAAGTGGTGCTTTGGTGTGTGGCTCTCACACACCTTCCGACGAAGGAAAATCCTTACAAAAAAAAAAAAAAAAAGTCACCAGCACTCAGTAAGAAGCCACCGAGTTGGTGAGTTGACAGTGTTTGAGTCCCACTGAGCATGCGCAGGAAAGCTGTTTGGTCCCGGTTTGCTTTGGTTGGGAAAAATCAGCTAATTTATCCCGATGTCTCAAAAATTTGCCAGTTTTTGAGTCATGATGCGAACTACTTGGTCAGGTCTCACTTGCGATTGTGAAGACCAGCCCCTCCCGGTACAACACTGAGTCCTGTCGATACACTGATTTGTAGACACTGACATTACACATTAAGCAGGCCTCATGCAGCTGCTTACAGAATTGGAAATCCACGGATGTAATTGTGACCTATGTTTGCCCTTTGTGGAGGTAGTACAGTTTTGGAAAAGAGATAATCAATGTCATACATTTCTGTGTGTCACCATGGCTGAAGTCATCACTGGCCATCTCTTTTAGACTAAGGAGTAAGGACCTTAGCCTAAAAGAGCAAAGTTTTCATGGAAG
>CABHPP010149034.1:52944-68759 GCA_902168425.1 Peromyscus attwateri | reverse complement strand
GGTCATTGGTACATTATTTAAAAAAAAAAAAAAAAAAGGACAAAAACCAAAACCTATGTACATGAGTATACGTTTATGTCTATATTGCATATATTAATTCATAATAAAGACTTGTATATTAGAATGTTACAATTAGAAAAATATCTAACATTGGACAGTGAATGAGGATAGGAAGTATTGGTTCTTCTAGCTCTGAAAAAAAATTCCGTTTTGAATGTTGATTTCCAGCTAAGGTGCATTTTCTAGGGCCAGTAAGATGGCTCAGTGGGTAAAGGCACTTGCCACAAAGCCTTATGACCCGAGTTTGATTCCTGAGGCCCCACATGGTAGAAGGAGGAACTGAGTCCTACAAGCTGTCCTCTAATCTCCACATTTAATATACATTAGTGTATAGTGCGTATACACACACACACACACACACACACACACACACACACACATATAAATGTAATAAAATAAATTTTAAGTGTATTTCCAGTGCTGTCCTTTTTTCGTTTCGAAGGGCTAGTGTTTTAAGTTGTGAATCTCAACCTCATATGGGTTTGCCCAAATGAAGGGGGCGGGTCATATGAAAATTTCACAACAGTAAGAGCATTCTGAATGTGTAACAATCCAATAGGAATTTAAAACATCAGACAAATGATCCACGGTGTGTTGCATTATGGAGCTCCACTGCAGCCTTGGTTTGAATACACAGCTCTACTGTGTGTGCTGTCACACCACATGACTCCAAAAAACTGCTGTCCCAAACACCTCAGCTCAAATTCAGGACTGTTGTGTCTTGTGAATTGTCGTGTTTTCACTCTACATACAAAGCTTTCTGCCCTTATAGGAACAGCACTGACGATCATAAAATCAAATTTTAATCAACTCTGAAAAATATTCAAGACGTATCTCCTTAGTATCAAATATTAAGCCAATATTTAATTCTTTATGTAAAAAATAAGCAAGTACATTCATTTCATTAGTATGCAAATTTGTTTTAACCTGTTTCCATTTGTGTGTGTGAATATGATCCATGCATGTGGAGGTCTGAGACGACATCAGGAATCCTCCATCCTTCTACCTTATTCACTAAGGCAGGGTCTCTCAGTCAAACCCAAAGCTCATTAGCATAGCTGGTTTCTCCAACTGGCTTGCTCTGGGGATACTCTCTCTGCCCCCCTGAGGCAGGCTGTCATACCCACCTGGCATTTACATGGGTTCTGGGGATTGAAACTCCTGCCCTCCCATGCAACACAAGTGCTTAAACCATTGAGCCATCTCCTCAGCCCCTTCATCTTTAGTAAATGGTAAGATTATATGTGTATTTTCTTTATGATTTGTTATTAATGATGTTTTGTTTTGTTTTGTTTTTTAAGACAGGGTTTCTCTGTGTAGCTTTGGAACCTGTCCTGGAACTCACTCTGTAGATCAGGCTGGCCTCGAACTCACAGAGATCCACCTGCCTCTGCCTTCCCGAGTACTGGGATTAAAGATGTGCGCCACCACCGCCCAGCCTTTTTGCATTTATTTTATGTACATAGGTTTTATGACAATTTCTTTGACAAAAAGAGGTTGTGACTAGAAAATGTGTAAGCAGCTGTGCCCAGGGCTTACAGATAGATACATGGTTCTGGTTAAGAGTGAAAGAAGCTGTGTTCTTCAGTCACAGCAAGCTGGGAAAGGGTGATGGAGAATGCACTCAGGATTAAGTTAGTTATGCTCCAGGCTCTCCTGTTAAATGATGGGGACTCTTAGACCATATTTACTCTTCTCTCTTGAGGAACTGGGCTTTCCCCAGGAGAAGAGTGGGTCTTGGAAGCCAAGAGCCTGGGCTTCCGGGTTTAAAAGCCTCTGCACCCTTGAAACCGCTACACTTGAACAGTGGCTGGTCTGACCTTGGAGAATGAGTTGCTTTATATTGAGAGCATTTGTGACAGTTGCCTTATGAATATATTTGTTGCTTATTTTAATTCTCTTTGTACCCAATTTTATATTTAGCTTCCTGTATGGGTCTTCTGTAGGGCAAAGGCACTTACTGACCCATTTTTCATTTATCTGATTTGGTTGTTTAGTCTCCAATTCTAAAAATTGCTCTTGGAATTGCTGACTTGTTTCATTTTTTAAAAAAAAATCACTAAGTTTTGCATTAGTTTAAGTTTTGCTTTGCATTTTGGCTTGGGATTAGAACAGAATTTCCAAACGTTTCTGCAGTGGTTCTGTGCATGCCTCTGCCATTTTGTTCTATGTATTTGTGCAAAATGACCTTTAATTCTAATTTTTCTGTGTGAGTGAAAAACTTGTGACACTTGTCTTTCTGTGTGTGACTTATTTTATGTAACAGTGATCTCTAGTTCCATCCATTTTCTTGAAAGTGACATAACATAGTTTTTCCTTGTGGTTGATAATGTAAGTTTTCTCTGTCTATACTTAAGCTTTACTTTTTACAAATTAATTCAGATACTGCTCTGTGAAGGCTCTTACTTTCTCTGAATTTAATTAAAAAATACAGCTCGTGTACATTTAAGCTGCTTACATACTTTAAACAACACAAACAACATTTTCTGAAGGTTCTGGTTTCTAGAAGTTTGTGAACTAGGTCCTTAGCAGAGTTTCTTTTTTTCTCAGGTATTTACTGCTCTTAACTTCACTGCAGCATGGCTTCAGAGAGCTCTAGCCAATAAATGAGGATTAGGATTCTGGTGTGAAGTTTCCTAGGTTACACTCTTAGTGGCCTGTAGTTAGGTTTTTTTATAATGTTGTAGCATGAATTTTCATCTTTTAATTGTTTAAACAACTATCATCTGAAAAAGTAGCTTTTATACTGTTCACTGTTAAAATACTAGTTTTCCCTTAGCATTTATTTCTAATAGCTGTAATTTTTTTGATATGGTTTTTGGAGACAGGGTTTCTCTGTGTAGCTTTGCGCCTTTCCTGGAACTCACTTGGTAGCCCAGGCTGGCCTCGAACTCACAAAGATCCACCTGCCTCTGCCTCCCGAGTGCTGGGATTAAAGGCGTGCGCCACCACCGCCCGGCAGCATTTATTTCTAATAGCTGTAATTTTTTTGATATAACTAATGTAAATGTTTGATAGATGAGAAACTAGATGGAGTTGAGACAATTGAGAATAAAGTTGAGATGGAGTTTAGAAAAAATTAGAAAGTGTTTTATACCCTTTCTTTTTGAGTAATATTTTAAGTCTTTGAGAATTTCATACAGTGTGTCTTGATCATATTCACAGACCTCTCCCTTCACCCCCTCCCAGGTCACTCCTTCCCTCCTCTCCTCCCCCACTCCTTCCTCCCTCTCTTCCCCCACCCCTTCCTCCTTCCTCTCCTCCCTACTCCTTCCTCCTTCTTCTCCTCCCCCACTCCTTCCTCCCTCTCCTCCCCACCCCTTCCTCCTTCCTCTTTCCCCACCCCTTCCTCCTTCCTCTCCTCCCCCACTCCTTCCTCCCTTCTCCCACCCCTTCCTCCTTCCTCTCCTTTTCTCCTACCTCACTCCTTCCTCTCCTCCCCCACCCCTTCCTCCTTTCTCTCCTCTCCTACCTCACTCCTTCCTCTCCCCCCCCCCCCCTTCCTCCTCCCTCCCCCCCCCCCCACCCCGTCTTTCTTTTCTTCACCTTAGTTTTTAAGGCAGGGTCATTCTCTGAATATGGAATTCAGATTTGTCTCTGCTGGCAGGCCAATGAGCTCCAAGCCTCTGCCAGCCCTCCTTGTCCACCCCCAGCTCTAGGGTTCTGGATCCCGCTGATGTGCCTGGCTTTTACATGGTTCCTGGGGGTCTGGACTCAGGTCTTCATGTTACATGGCAAGCACTTGGTGTCCGAAGTATCTTTCCAACCCCCAATAGCGATAATTTTTATGTTTCTTCATTTGTGTCAACTTGAAATAATGTTATAGTCAAAGGAAATTGACTTTTTTTTCCACAAACATTTGTACTAGGTTTTATAATTTATAATTTATGATTTATATGAAGTCTCATTAGAATGTACAGAAGGTATATATATATATTATTCTGATGTCTAATATTCTTATGACTGTAATAATCATCTTATTTAAATATAAGAACTTAGTTCTTAAATTGTAATGTTTGTGTTTCGGAATTCCTTTTTTATCTAATGTGAATGCTTGTCTATGGTCACGTCTGTGTATATGGGGAGGGTGCATGTGTGTGCATGCTAATGGAGGTCAGAGGACAACATCTAGTGTCGCTCTTCATGCCTGGACCACCTTTTTTGAGACAGGGTTTCTCATTGGTCTGGGGCTAGCTGATGAGGCTAGGCCGGCTGGCCACCTCGCCCACAGGCATCCATTTGTCTTCACTTTCTCAGATCTAGGATCACAAGCAATGTACCCCACCCATCCACAAGGCCCAGCTTTTCAAAAGTGTGGGTGCTGGTGATTGAACTCAGGTCCTGGTACTTGCAAGGCAATCTCCTTACCTACTGAGCTGTCTCTCCAACTCTGTTGATTGTCTTTGAAAGTAATGCTTAGAAGATGGGCTCTGTGGTTGCAGTTTATCACGTAACTATAATAAATCATTCACTAATAAAACTGGGGAGGGGCTGAGGGGAGGAATCAGTGTGTAAAGCTTGCTCTGCAAGCCCGAGGACCTGAGTTTGGATCCCCAGCACCCATGTAAATGCCTGGTGTGGCCGCTGTGCACCTCTGACTCACCACTGGGGTGCTAAAACAGGTGGATTCTGGGAAGTTGGGGTTACTTGCTGGCCTCTGCATATATGCATTCATGGGAATGAGCACCCATACAATGACTTGCACACAAAACCTTGGCCTGGTCCACTTGGCAAGAGTTCCCAAGAGTCCTTGCTGTAGTGATGTAGTAAAGTATTTATAACACGTTGATATGTCCAGTGACGTTTAAATTTTAAAAAGTGTGATGTGTGTATGTGTGTATAGGTACTGTGCCACGTATATCTGGAGGTTCAAGGACAGCTCTGAGAGTCAGTTCTTTTCTTTCCCCCTAGTGTGGCAAACTGGGCAGCAAGTACCTTTACCCACTGAGCCATCTCCCTAACCCTCCAATGCCATTTTATAAACGATCAACCCTGTTGGCTTATCAGACTCGGTAGTGCATCTCTAAAACTCATAATTTTTCACACTGAGTACTAATTATTGAACAACATCCTACAAATAATGTTTTCTGTTGTTGTTTTTTTTTTTTTTTCAAACCCTCTTGGTGTCTCTGTAGAAGTTAGGAAGAATATCTGTATTTTTTTTTTAAATTTTACCCTTTCAATTATGAAATCACTCATAGATCATTTATAATCTTACATAGTTTCTCATATCTATGTGAATAAACTAAAATATGATCCCACTTTGCAGATAATATGTTACTGTATGCTCTGCAGTCTTTGATGTATATTCATTATACTGTTTTGGAATCTTTTTATTGAACAACACTATTAGGAGGGAAAAAACAGTATTACTTACTATCATCTCAAGTTGGAGAAAGAACTGTGGTTCAGATTAGTAACCTGTGCCATGAGTGGTATGACCTTTCCCTGCAGGTTTTCAAGGCTGAGTGACCTCATGTGCAATTTTTTTACAATTAACCTTTCTGTTTCAGTCCTTTCATTTGCTCTGTTTTTATCAGCTTCCACAGAAGTATGTGAAACACACACACACACACACACACACACACACACACACACACACTACATTTCAAAGTGATTGGTGTTATCATTTTGTTATGGGACCTTGGAGAAAGAATCTTGGTCTCTGGTCCCCAAGAAAGATGTGAACTAGAGATAATAGACATGCAGCTGTTCATTTTTGTGCACATTGCTTTCTTTGCAAAGTACTTAGCCTTTAGATGTCATGAATTGTCTTCTAAATGTAATGCTGTTTTCTTCTCAGAACCTGGAAGAATCCCTAGTGATGAAGCTGAGTCTCATCAAAGTCGTTAATGGCTGTCGTCTAGGAACAATACAAAACCTGGGCAAAGCAGGCGACTGCACGGTGGACATTCCAGGCTGTCTTCTCTACACCAGGACTGGCTCTGCCCCACACCTGACGCATCACACACTACATAATATCCATGGGGTCCCAGCCATGGCCCAGCTCACACTGTCAACCTTGTGAGTGCTGAACCTAACCATTCAGGTATCCAGCCCTTGGATGTAACAGAGAGGAAGGTTTCTTTTCTTTCTTTTTTTCCTCATATGCATAATTTATAGATTTTAAAAATGAAATCAGAAGAAAAGTGTAGACAAATTGCTAACCGGTCTTATTAATAATAAACTACGGAGCCAGAAAGGAAAAGCCACAGCTAACCTCACCTCACCAACTCTGCAAGCTTCCAAAGAGAGAGACTTACTTCCTCTATACCCACGCCTGTATACCTTTCTGTTCTGCTCCCTCATTTGCTTTCTCAGTCCAGATACGTCACTTCCTCTTCCTGCCCAGCTCTGTCACTTCCTGTCTGTCGGTACAGACCTCCAGACCTCTGGTTAGTGCTGGGATTAAAGGCGTGTGTCACCACGCTTGGCTCTGTTCCCCAGTGTGGCCTTGAACTCACAGAGATCCAGACAGATCCTGTCTCCCAAGTGATAGGATTAAAGGCGTGTGCTACCATTGCCTGACTTCTGTGTTTACTTATAGTGGCTGGCTTTTTCCTCTGATCCTCAGATAAAATTTTATTGGGGGACACAGTATATTGGGGGATACAATACATCACCACAGAAAAGTATTAAATATTATACAACATTTGGTCCAACCCGGAACCACAAGCCAGACCTGTCTGTTGGCAATGCTTTGCATTTCCTTCAAACCTTCAGGTCCTTTCTGTTCCTCCCTGCGTGTAAGAACAAATGGAGTTCAGAGGTTCCTGTGCCCTCTGCACCCATAGTTGCGGGTATAGCTTTACTAAAATGAGATCAGTGGAGTCAAATCATTTTGTTAAGTACAAACTAACTGTTCAGTTGAAGCTGTTGTGTGATCAAGTAACTGAGCTATTGTGTTAACAGTGATTTTAAAGGGGCAAGAAAAGGCAGAAAATCGAGGTGTTCTGAAGCAGCTGTGGTTTTGTCAGAGTTTCTGTTCAAGCCACACTGGCAAATTGTCTACCTCCCCTTTAACTAATGAGCCCAGCCCTGCCCGTTGCACCTCTTGAAAAGCCATGGGCTTTGGTGTTGAGGATGGCATTCACTAGCGTGTGGCTTAGCGGGTGAGGAGAAGAGGGCTTCGGTGTTGCAGAGTAGCTAAAGAATGATCCTTTGCTATGGCATGCATTTTTCTGTTTTTCTTACAGGGCAGAACATCATGAAGTCTTGGCAGAGTATAAGAAAGGAGTTGGGAGCTTTATAGGTAACGATATTTCAATTACATCTATGTGTGATTTGTGATGTGTTAATTTGGAGTTTGGAAGTCCTGTTGACTTACTGTGATTTGCTCATACAAATAATAATATCTTTTTAATAATCATTTTTGGGGCATCTAAGAATGAAGCATTGGGGATTGAAGGTTCTGGAAAACACACATGATTCTTGCTGCTGTGTAGAGTCAAGGTTATATACATATATCATTACAGACCACGAGGGACGTATATCTGCTCTGGGTACATGTGAAAGGGGATGAGAATAAAGAAGAATTCTTGAGGAGGAAGGTGAGGGCGCTTCTTGGTTGGATTAGGGGAGAACAGGTGTTAGCCAGGTCAGGGTGGAAGCAGTGGTTGTGGTAAGCAGGTATGGGGCAGCACCCCAAGTTGTGAGCCGAGACTAGAGCCGAGACCACAGCGTCTATACACTCCCGAGCTGTCTCCCCAGGCATGAGCCTCTTTCATGAAGAAGAGGATGCAGATGTGTTCTGACAGGTTAGTATTATCCTTTGTTCCGGAGGTAGGACTCTGTGTGCAGATGTATGTGCCCTGTTAGTTGTGGGAAAGCCTGAGAGGTAGTGGCTACAGACAGAACCAGGTCTTCTTTGGACCACTTTCTCCTCAACTCCCCCAACATCTAGGCCTCATTAGGTAAATGACTCCTGTATCCTTGGTCATCCATCCTTCCGCTTTAGAGGGAAGCTGCCTGATGCCTCGCTGGTTCAGAAGAGCAGATTATGTAATCTCAGTGTCCGTCAATTAAGAACAATTGTAATCACCAGCTTTGAAGTCTCCAGGCCTTTCATTTAGTGCCCATGGCTAGCGTGCACTTGCCAGAGATAATTGTAATAATGGAAATTTAGCAAATTTCAGTGGTAGAAAGGTAGAACACTGCAGGGGCTTTTAACTTTTTAAATTTGTTTTCATCTTTTTTTTTTTTTAAGTGAAATCCTATGGGAAATGTGGGGTACCATATGAAATTTAAGTATATATGGTTGACTAATCATTTTTTAAATATTTACTTTACGTATCTGAATTTTGTCTGTATGTGTGTGTGTGCACTACGTGTATACCTGGTAACCACAGAAATCAGAAGAGGGTGTTAGATCCCCTGGAACCTGAGTTAGAGGTGGCGGTGAGCCACCATGTGGGTGCTGGAACTGGAACCCAGGTCCTCTGCAAGAGCAGCCAGTGATCCTAACTATTGAGCCATCTCTCCAGCCCTCAGCTTATTAATCATTTAAAAAGATTTTTTTAGACCAAATTATTTCTTTTCTGACTTAAAGATCCTCAGAACTTTCATCTTGGGTCCATGAAACATACTGAAAGTGAGATTCAATTTAGATCCATTCACAGTATCCTATAGCTTCCCTGTAATCCTGTCCTAGGGACCCATGATTATTGTTAACCTGCCTCTGCCTCCCGAGTGCTGGGGTTAAAGGCCTGTGCCACCACTGCGTGGTTGAGTTAGCATACTTGATAATGAGTTCTGAGCCAAAAGTGGTAGCGCAGGCCAGAAATCCTAGCAATGGTGAGGAAGAGGCAGGAGCATCAGAGTTCAAGGCTAGCCTGGGCTACAGAGTGAATTTGAGACTAGCCTGAGTAAACACTGTTTCAAGAAAACCAAAAACCAGCCGGGTGGTGGTGGCGCACGCCTTTAATCCCAGCACTCAGGAGGCAGAGCCAGGCTGATCTCTCTGAGTTCGAGGCCAACCTGGGCTACCAAGTGAGTTCCAGGAAAGGAACCCTGTCTCGAAAAACGGAAAAAAAAAAAGAAAACCAAAAACCAACCAAACAAAACAAAACAAAAAAATCCAGATATTAAAAGTCTTTAAATCAAATTTGGACTGATCAGTGTGTCACTGAAATATATCATTAAACATAACGTTGAAGTCCCACAGTTTAAAAATATTTTAAACACTTTAAAAATCCAAGTTCTCTTTAAAAACTCAATGTCTTCTTGAAAGTCCAAAGTCTCTGAACTGTGGGCCCAGTTCAGTATGCAATTTATTTCTTCTTTTTGTATATTGTATATAAAATAAAATAGTATATTTATTTATTTATTTATTTATTTATTTATTTATTTTGGTTTTTTCGAGACAGGGTGTAGCTTTGCGCCTTTCCTGGAACTCACTTGGTAGCCCAGGCTGGCCTCGAACTCACAGAGATCCGCCTGCCTCTGCCTCCCGAGTGCTGGGATTAAAGGCGTGCACCACCAACGCCCGGCAATAGTATATTTATATAAGAAATAAATTACATACTTTCTTACTCTAATGGGAAAGAACCAGGACACAGTTATAATCAAATCAAAGCAAGACCAGAATTCAAAAGTATACAAAGTTTAATGCTTGCCGGGCATGGTGGCACACATCTTTAATCCCAGCACTCATGAGGCAGAGGCAGGTGGATCTCAAGGCCGGCCTGGTCTACAGAGCGAGTTCCAGGACAGCCAGGGCTGTTACACAGAACCTTGTCTCAAAAAACAAAAAAAAAAAAAAAAAGAAAGAAAGAAAGAAAAGTTCAGTGCTTCGCATCTGAGGTTCACTCACGATTATCTGTGTTCCAAAGGGCCCTGGCAGGGGCCCTTCTCCAGCTCTGCAACCCAGCACACACAGCTTATTTAATAGGCCAGGCCAGCTCCATCCCACAGTTGCTGCTGTCCTTGACAGATGTCTCCTGGTCTGGCAGCTCCAATATACTGGCTTCTCCACAAGCTGCACCTTAGCCAATGGCCTGGCCTCTCTTCAGGGACTCCAACCCTGTCACATGGTACCAGTCCTCAGCTTCTCTCCCTAACCCCTAAAGTCCTGGGGTTTCCATACAATTGAGGTTTCACCATCACCAGTGGACTCTCTGGGCTCTCATAGTGCCAAGCCTCAGCTGCTCTCCATGACCTCTTTATGCCTTCAAAACCAGTATCGTGGGAGATTCTTACAAAGTTCAGCTGCCAGCATGAGATACTGCCGTGGCCCTCTCTAGACCACTGCTTCTGTATGCTGACGCCTTATTGATGCTGATTTCTTAATCATTGCTGGTTTTACCACATTGATGGTTTTACCACATTGATGCTGATCTCTTGAATCATTGCTGGTTTTTCAGTTCCTGCTAACCAGTATAGATTGTCCCAGGAAAGCAAAGGTTTCACATTAGTGGTTCAGGTGTCATATTAATCACAGCTCACTCCTCAGCTCTAGCGGACCAGAACCACAGATTCTCAATTCAGAATCTCCTAAGAATGAGCCTGATAGAGTCTTTGAGGGACTCTGAAACTTCACAAGCCAGCTCCCCACTGTCTGTATCTGTCTCAGCATTATCTTGCAGGCCCCACAACAGCTCAGTAAGCTCTGAGCACTCAATGGCTTTCCAGCCCCAAGTTCCAAAGTCTTTCTTTCCACAGTACTGCCCAAAATAACATGGGCAAGTCTGTCACAGCAGTGTCCCCTGAACCAGATACCAATTTCTGTCTTAGTTAGGGTTTCTGCTGCTCTGATAAAGACACTGTGACCAAAAGCCACTTGGGGTGGGAAGAGTGTATTTAAAGACTTACACGGTCCGACAAAAACTGAAGCAGAGGCCCCAGAGGAACACTGCTTGCTCTGTGTGACTTGCTCGGCCTGCTTTAGTATAGAACCCAGGGCCACCAGCCCAGGGATGGCGCTGCCGCAGTAAGCTGGGTCTCCCAACATCAATCATTAGTCAAGAAAGTGCCCGACAGACTTGTCTGTAGGCCAGCGTCATGGAGGCAGTTTCTCAGTTGAATTCCTTCTCAGATGTGTCATGGCAGCACAATGTGAAGTTTTACATTGAATTCTTGTAGGTTGGAAGGTCCCCAATCCTTTTCTCCCTTTTCACAGGCCCTTTAGAAATCCAAGATCAGGTTCCAGCTGTTGGCTGAGGTTAGAGTTGCTTTATCTATGCGCACATGCTGGCATGCTGGGAGGCTTTTCCCATAGCCCTTTGAACGGTTCTTTTTGTGTCTACACAGGCATGCCAGAGTCCCTCTTCTACTGCTCCCTGCACGATCCAGTCAACCCCGGCCCTGCTGGTTATGTGACAAATAAGGTGTGTTCTCAGAAGGACCCTCAAGACTGCAGCCCTGTCCCGGGAAGCCCTCAGCTGCTAGCACGATTCCTTCATGCCCTCTCTGATGATGATTTAACAGACTGACGATTCATAAGATTGAGGAGGTCTGCTTGAAGATGAGTTAAGTTCAGGAACAGATCCTCAGCATGTTTATGTTGTTGGAAAAACTTAGAGCAGCAGTTCTCAGCCTGTGGGTCTCGACCCTTTTGGGAGCTCAAACAACCCTTTCACAGGGGTCACATACCAGATGTTTACGTTATGATTTATAACAGTAGCAAAATTACACTTAAGTAGTAGCAACAAAAATAATTTCATGGTTGGGGTCACCACAACTTGAGGAACTATATTAAAGGGTCGAAGCATTAGGAAGGTTGAGAACTACTTAGAGGGTGGAGGAAGGTCAAGTACCTGCCAAATAGGGAATTGCTGAGAGGAGAGTAGATGTAGTCTTTGGATGTGGCTTTCTGTGTGTGGTTTTAACACTCTGAGAAGAGTAGGAGAGTTGGTGATGAGCTAGTTATACAGGTGGACCTGTATGTAGTGGAACCTCAGTCAGTACCGCTGCTGGTAGATCAGAATTCGGAAGGCTGGATCTGTCAGTCAGTACCACTGCTGGTAGATCAGAATTTGGAAGGCTGGATCTCTCAGTCACTACCGCTGCTGGTAGATCAGAATTCGGAAGGCTGGATCTCTAGCCAGAGCTTGTAGCGAGTGAAGAATGGTATCGGTAGCTCCATGAAAAGTTTCACCAGAGCTCTGTTAGCACCACCCTGAGGACAGCATCAGGCAGGACTCAGTGGGCACCACTGCCCTACAAGCGCACGCACTTCCTCCACACTGTCTGTTAATTTTCCTCATGAGTACTGTGGTTTTTCCCCCAAGACAGGGTTTTTGTTTTTTTCTTGACATAGGGTTTCTCTGTATCCCTGGCTGTGTCCAGGATCTGAGGTGAACACGTTAGAGCAGGTAATATTTAAGTTAGTTTCCTCAAGGATGTATAGTATTTAGCCAGGCTAGGAAGTGGGAGGAAGGTATTTATGTTCAAATATACTGTCGTGGGAGCTAAAAAAGCCTCAGAGTCTAGTTCCATGGGCTTGAGGTGTGGTGGAGGAGACAGGAGTGGAGACAGGGAGGGCTGCACCAGAGAGACGTGGTAAAGAAGTCTCGGGATAGTTCAGAAGTTGGACTGGTTGACCATTGAAGGATATTCTCAAGGCCACAGGTTCCTAGAAAATTTGGAGTGTGGTGAATCTCCCTTACCACATCTAGGGTCCAGAATTGACACATCTCTCCAGTTAGGAATCACCACGTCTAGGGTCCAGAATTGACACATCTCTCCAGTTAGGAATCGCCACGTCTAGGGTACAGAGTTGACAAATCTCTCCAGTCAGGAATCACCACGTCTAGGGTATAGAATTGACAACATCTCTCCAGTTAGGAATCACCACGTCTAGGGTATAGAATTGACAACATCTCTCCAGTTAGGAATTGCCACGTCCGGATGAATTATTTCCTCGCCACGTCTGGATGAATTATTTCCTTTTTATCTTTATGTTACACTTGTTAATTCCTCATCTCTTGTTCCACGGCAGTCTGTGTCCGTGTGGGGTTTTGGAGGTCGCGTGGAAATGACTGTTTCCAAGTTCATGGCAATTCAGGAGGCCCTGCAGCCAGACTGGTTCCAGTGCCTCTCGGATGGGGAGGCGTCGTGCGCAGAAGCAACTTCCATAAAAAGGGCCAGGAAGTCTGTGGATCGGTCACTTCAGTTCCTGGACAGCTGTTTGCGACTACAGGAAGAGTCTGAGGTGAGGCTGCCCGTTAGCCCCTCTGTGGAAACGCTCACCTCCCTTCTGCTTCCAGATGTGCCTCAGCTGTCCCTCCGCCCACATCCCTGCTCCTCTTTATCTCTACCTGTCCTGTTTTCCTTTGCTGAACCCAGGAAGTGTCCTTCTCCAGGATTCCATTGTAAACTCTTCACTGTGCTCTGTGTGTTGTCCCCAAACCTCCCTTAGTGTTCGTTATTTGGTGAACCATTTTGAAAATGTATATACTATCAGTTTCCTTTTCTTACTGTGAGAGTCATAACCACATACATACTGGACTATAGCTAAGTTGTGCCTTAGAATGTTCACACTCAGGCAGTTGGACTCCTGGTCTCATTTTCTCAAGCTTAGTCTCTCTCAATACTTAACTTCAGCTTATGGATTCACCAAGTTCCTCAGCCGAGGAATTTAAACGTTTTAAGACTTCCTGATCATGCACATTTACTATCCAATTGCACGCTCCTCCTTGATCCCTTTAAACATGTCTCTTTAAACATGTCTTGAATCTTCTTCCTTCTCACACTTCCTGTTGCACCATTTCTCATGTCGGTGGTCAACTCTGAGCTGTCTCTGCTGCCTCCATTCTCGTTTGTAACCGGTCTTCAGCTCTGCTTTCTAGGAGATCACTGTAAAGCAGGGATGTGAGCCCACTGCCTACTTTCCTACAGAATTCAGTGGTTCTTCACCTTAGCTCTCACAGTCTACCGCCGCCTGGCACGCCCCTGCTCATCCTGGGCTGCTTTATCCTATGACTGGAGTCTGGTCTTTCTGAATGATTTTGCAGTTTCCTTGAAGCATTCATTTGTTTCATTCTGGGCCACCTATACCCAGATATTTTTCCCGTGGATTCTTCTTTTCTTATCTCCAGGCATATTCCCTCTCTTGCCTCCATCAGGTTCATTTCATTCAGTCATAAATTTATGAAACTGTCCCTGACACTTCCGGGAAGTTCCAGTTATCCTTTGTGTGTGCTGTGCTGGAGCCCCGGCCATACTGTACCGCACCGATTTCTTTATGCAGTTGCTTTTATTAAGCTGTGGTCTCCATACACTCAGTTTTTACATGCCAGTGTTGTATCATTATCATACAGCGGAATGTGTGACATACAGTAAGCCAACAGTGAAGTGTCAGGATGAGCTGAAGATGGGGCTGTGTCAGTAAATCTCAGCGTTGAGAGCAGGTTCATGAATGGTGAAGGATACAGCACAGAGAGCAGGGGACGCAAGGAAGCAGAGAGGGTGAGCAGTCAGATTTGGTGGCTCACTCCTATAATGCACATGGGATCCTGAGGCAGAAGGATCGTGAATTCAAGGCAAGCCTAGGCTATCTAGAGAGAGCTTGTCTGAAAAACAAATGGTAATGGTGATTGGTGGGGCCAAATTTGGACTTCAGCAGTAAAATATATTTTGGTTAGTAAGCTTAATTAGGGAAAACTTCACTGCTGACCTGAGTAGAACTAGGTTTGCAGAGGAGACCAGCATAGTGATTTTGCTCTGGATCTGGGTGGTTGGTATTGGCTTACTAACCAGGCTTGTCATATTTGTAACATTCGTAAAAAGGAATGTGGCAAAGATGACTAGAAAGTCCAAGTGAGTCTTGAGTCCCTCATCTGAGTTCTTCAGTCAGCCCTATCTGTTATTGTGCGTGATTTTAAGTGGTGGGCCCTTTCTGTATCCCGAGTGCTTCTGTCCTGATATTACTAATAGTGCCTCCTTTCCTAAGTGTTCCATTTTAAACAGTACAGTACACAACCAAACTTCTTCTACCCATGAACAGGAGTTTCCTACACAAAGCTGTGATGGTGATGTGAAGGGGCAGGTCTATACAGTTGTCTGCTCTACACATGCATACATCTTTTCCTTTTTCTGTGGTTCCTTCCTCCTCTTGGTTCCTGGATCTTACTCTTTTTTTGTTGTTTGTTTATTTGCTTATTTTTTGTTTCTTTTTGTTTTTCGAGACAGGGTTTCTCTATGTATCCTTGGCTGTCCTGGAACTTGCTCTTTAGACCAGGCTGGACTTGAACTCATAGATCCACCTGCCTCTGCCTCCTGAGTCCTGGGATTAAAGGTGTCTCCCACCACCACCCGGCTGGATTGTATTCTTAATACCATCCAGTACTGAAGCTCTGCCATGTTCTGTTTTGGTCATTTTTCCTCAGATAATCCCTAGGTTGGGGATGGTAAGTGGTTTCATCCAGGTGGTTGGAATTGTGCCAACGCTGCAGGAAGAGAGTTGTCTCTTAGCCGGATCTGCTGTGGAAGCGGAAGGGGAAGTGGTGGCATCCTGCCCGGCATCTACTGAAGTAGTCTGGGCACTCTGATTTGTATCACACCTATCTATAGCTTGCTTTACATGTTTCGTGGCTAAATGAACAGTTGTCATGTGTGTGTCCCAGTGATTTAGAATACACTGGACAGAATACCCGTCACGCCCTTCACTGTTGTAGAACTACTTCCTGTCTTTGTCATGTGTGTGTCCAGTGATTTAGAATACACTGGACAGAATACTCGTCACACCCTTCACTGTTGGAGAACTACTTCCTGTCTTTGTCATGTGTGTGTCCAGTGATTTAGAACACACTGGACAG
>CABHPP010149034.1:27095-52934 GCA_902168425.1 Peromyscus attwateri | reverse complement strand
TTGTCATGTGTATGTCCAGTGATTTAGAACACACTGGACAGAATACTTGTCATGCCCTTCACTGTTGTAGAACTACACTGTCTTTGCACTTGCCACCATCTCCTTGGCCTCCTAAAACAGTAAGCAGCAGCCATTCCAGAATCCCACCCCTGTCCTGTTGTCAGATGTCACCGCTCCTCTTCATCACCACCCCTGCCTTTGTCCAGGTCCTGCCATCCTTCACCAAGACTGGGGAAGCTGCCTGTGCCCTCTCCTCAACCGCAATTACCCCTGAAGTACTCTACGCTAAACAAGATGGATAGTCTGGTTGTCCCTTCTGTTAAGGAGCACACCCCTCCCACAGCACTCCAGGTTCCTTCCCCACCCCCCTTTCCTCTTAGAGCACCTTGTGACTTGTGTGTCTCCTGCAAGGCTTATCTTCAGAGGCACGTGCGTGCGTATATTTAGTACATAGATAGGCATATCTGCAGTACATGAATGCGATCATATGTAAAGCGGTTTGCATGTTTTCTACTAACCGTCCTAAAATGCTCCCCATCAGTGCATGTGCTAGTATTTCTCCTGCATTCTTTTTAAAACAGCTTAGGAAGCTGTACTGTTTTTAATCTCTAGTTTAGTTTTTCATTCTCCTGTACATCTTTGAAAATATACCTTGGTACACATGCATCAGTACATTTATAAGAGAGATTGAATTTTATGACTCAAAGATAAAAGGATTGGCATTTTGATAAACACTGTCTACTTGTCCGTTTTAGTCACTTTCACTGTGACAGAACATCGTGACAGACCTCATGAGAGAGACCATCTAATTGGGCTTGGAGTTTCAGAGGCTTAGAGTCCATGATGACGAGGTGACAGGAAAAGCTGAGAGCTCACCTCTCGATGTGCTAACAGGAGGCATTAGAACACACTGGGGACGGTGTGGGCTTTTGTAACTTTAAACCCACTCCCAGTGACACACCTCCTCATCCTTCCCCAACAGCCACCAAGTGTGAACCAAGTATTCAAATGCCTGAGACTTTCGGGGACATCTCATTGAAACCACCACCTCCTCCTAAGAGCTGAACTAATGTTTGCTCTGATTATCTGCGTGTAGAAATGCTCTTTCTCCACACTTTTGACCCACTATCTTGTCTCCGATAAGTGTTTTACTGCTGAGGTGAGGGTCTCATTGTTTCCCACCTGCATTTCGTTTCTAGTGACTTCAGTAGCCTTGTGTGTGCAGAGCTCTGCATTTATAGAGTTTTGTTTTCATAAGTTCTATCTAGTTTGGGGGTGGGGATGATCATTTCCTTCAAGAACTTTCTAGAGCTCTTTCTGTTGTATAGATATTTATTCTTCCAAAGAATAAGTTCTTTGCCTTTGTTATGATTGTTGCACTTAAGAAGGGCTGAGGTCTTCCTGTTTATGCAGGTCAGCCATTTCCTGTGAGCCTTTAGCTTGCCTAGGAAGGCCCTTCTATACAGACAATAAAAAAAAAAAATCAACAAAGTTTCTAATACTTGTATATGTGTATTTTTTATATTTAGATGTTAGTTTTATCAAATTTGGCTCTTTGAAGATGGGAGCAGGGATCTTTATTTTTTTGAAGTAGATAGTCCAGTTGTCTTAGGAACAGACTGCCTCTGTTCCTAAAGTTACATGTAGCTGAGAGATTTGGAGGCCTGGAGAGTCCTTCAAACCAAACTCAGACTTCTGTACCTGCTCAGAGCACATTTAGTTTCAGGGCAAACATAAAACATGTTTTTACAATGTGTTCTTGAGAGCCCTAAAGGTTCTTGGGGTGCACCACCACCCTTAAACATTTCATCTATAGTACCTTCAATGAGCTCTTTCTGTCCGTTGGACTTCATGCAAAATTCATGCAAACAAGTCTCCGGTTCTTGTAATGGTTGAGAGCGTTCAATTCTTTCTTCTCTCAGGTCCTTCAGAAAAGTGTGGTCATTGGAGTGATTGAAGGTGGAGATGTGATGGAAGAGAGGTTGAGGTCGGCACGAGAGACAGCCAAGCGGCCCGTGGGGGGCTTCCTTCTGGACGGCTTTCAAGGGAACCCCACAGTCCCAGAAACCAGGCTGCACTTGCTGTCATCAGTCACCAAAGAGCTGCCCGAGGACAAACCAAGGCCAGTGCTGGATTAGGATGCAGGCCAGGCTCCTGGGAGGGCGGGGCGCTGTGACAGTGTGATGCAGTCTACACGGTGTGCTCCCCATGTCCTGTCTGATGCTCAGCCAGCTGGGCAGTTTCCATCGAGGCTGCTATCCTGGTTTCAGAATACAGAGGGGGGGAGTTGGCATGACATTAGTTTATTTGATTCTCATAACTGAGGACAAATGTTACCCTGTGTCCTCTCATTCTTGAGCCAAACAAACGCTCCTTTTTATTCCTTGTAACGTGGTACCTGGAGATGAGGGTAAAGTCAAGGCATGTTGCAATCTGCGGTGCCCAGCGGCCCGAGGATGTGCTCTGTTAATAAGGACCTTCAAGAAGTTTCTGCTTTTGTGCCAAGCAGTGAGTGGCGTTGTTTTGTTTGTTTTTTGAATTGCTGTAACTAGTAGGGTTGGTTCTGTTTACATATATCTCAGAGTACTGCAGTGGGAACAGAGGTGTTCTGGATTTCAGAGCAATTGAGGTCATACTAGTACCTAAGTTTTCTTTTCTTAATGTATTTATTTTTACTTCTGTGGAGTCTCATGTAGTCCAGGCTGGCCTCAAACTTGCCATGGATCCTCTGGCCTCTGCCTCCCAAGTGCTGGGATGATAGGCATGTACCATTGCTCGTGGTTTATACTGTGCTGGGGATAGAGCCCAGAGCTTTGTGCGTGCTAGGCAAGCACTTTACCAACTGAGCTCTATACTGCATTTTCTTGCTTTATTAAAAATACAGACGCCAAAACCAAAAACCGCAGGTGACCCTAAATGTCATTCCATTGGATGAAATAAATCAGGCACAGTAAGAGGCTCCTGTGTGTGATCTCACTCTTGAGGAACCTGAAAATGTCCCTGTCCTTGAAGTCCGGCTAGAATGGTGCTTATCAGAGGTTGGGGAGGAGGAACAAGGAGGCGGGTAAGACGTTGTCACAGGATGTGTACTTCCGTTTAAATTAGAGGAGCAAGGTCAGTGGGTTCGCTGCGCAGCCTGATGACTGTGCTTCATGATGATAATATTTATTGAAAACAACAGAATGAGAGTTAAGAGTTGTCACCAGAAAAATGGTAATTGTATGGGATAATGCGTTTGTTATTTGGCTACATTGGCCCATTTCATGGTGTCTACAAATCCCAAAATATCTTGTTTGTGAAAAATTTATATGTCAGTTTTAAAAAGTTTTTTTTTTTAGTCTTTTATCCTTAATGTGAATATTCTTGCCTTTTAACCTGTGATATATTTGGAAATCTGGCCCTGAGATGCTATTTTGTTCTCAAGGGCTATTGGACAGAATGTGTATAATCTTAGTACTTTTTGAAAGCCAGATACAATTACACACATGCATCTTAGGGACAGCTTAGTGAATCACACCTGTGTACATGGGTGTGAAGATCCCTCGGAACAGGGTCTCACAGTCATCCTGCGCATGTGCATGCACACATGGATGCACAGACAGACATACACACACACACACACACACACACACACACACACGCACGCACACACCAATTTTTAACGTCACCCCTTCGCTGTGCTACAGATGAACAGCTCAGCATGAGCTTTTCTAGTCATTTTCTGGACTTTTTTGTGCTAAGTGTTCACAGATGTCTCTTTCTGAATTTGAAAGCTGGGGTTGTTTTTCTCTAAGTGTGTAGAAATGCCAGCTTCAGTTGGAGCGGAGTTCTGAAACCTCACAGGACTTGAAGGAAGCTGTAGTCAGGAAAGCTGGCATACATACAAGGATTCTACTTGTTTAATATTACATAAACCCATTTGAAAACTCTTTTAAGAATCAGAAAGTATGAAAGCTTTTCTCCTCTAATTCATGAAAAGGGATATGGGTAGAAAAACAAACATTAAAAAAAGAAATAGTTGCAGCTAGCCAGTCCTAATCATGTACATCTTGCCTCCTGTCAAAACCTGCTTGAAAATTATTAATGCTCCCAGACTGCCTTAGCCCTTCCCTTGGAAGATACCATTTCATTTCCCAGGCAGACTTTTCATTAGCAAAGAAAATATGAAGAAAGCCAGCTAGAGCCGTAGATCCTGGCGTCAGAGCCGAAATTCTGAGAGCAAGAGGAACTATTAAATGAATCTGTAAAATACCATCAAAAATGGAGAAATAAGGCAAATTGTATCTTTTCAAAACATCTGTGCAGTGTTTAGACAGGGTGGAAAGTTCAGTCTGTGACCAGGAAGGTGGATCAGAAAAGATGGCAATGGGAAATGTTCGAATGATACTGTTTGCTTTTCAACTGCCTCCTTGGTCCCCAGGACGATTCTGTGGAGATCTTTATAATTGCTCTTGAAGTGAGACAGCAAGACCAGGGATGAAAAGGAGCTGCCCAAAGCAACACAGTGGTTAAATGGCCAGTTGAGCTGGGTGTCAAGGACATGTCCCTGTCCTTCAGAGCTCCAAGCCCGGCCTCACATACTTGCCGCCCCGAGCTTGCTTGGTCGCTGTTTTTTTGTATGGTTGTTTTTAATGCCCCGTTGATTTGGAAGCATTCTCTGATTTCTTTCTGGCCATTGGCTCACGTTGCTGCTGTTCTCATGACTGTCTTTCCAGGCTCATCTGCGGGGTCAGCCGGCCAGATGAAGTGCTCGAGTGTGTTGAAAGAGGAGTGGACTTATTTGAGAGCTTTTTCCCCTACCAGGTGGCCGAACGGGGCTGTGCCCTGACTTTCACCTTCGATTGCCAGCTGAATCCTGAAGAGACATGTGGGTCTTTGACGGTCCCCTCACTCTTGGCTTTCCGTTTCTCCTGTTTCCTGGGACTTTTTGGCCCAAGTCACAAGGCACAAATATGTACATGGGGCACCAGTCTTTCATAAAGGTCCATCTTGATTTCTTCTTTGTGTTCCCTGGGATGTTGGCACCTAGGTCAAGGCACTTAATATTGTATGTGTAGGTCATCAATATTAGGATGTGATTTTTTTTTTTTTTTTTTTTTTTGTGGTGAACAAAAACAAGACCTCCTTTGTTCACAGCCCGAAAAAGAGAAAATTCAGAGTAAATCGTGATGAAAGTCTAAGGAAAGGAAACCTTTGAACAGCTTAGTAAAAGTTAATTTGTTTTTTATCCACAAAAGATTTCTTGTCTCCCTTTTGCAAGCCCCATGCAATTAACTCACAGGGAATCTCACCGTCACCGGATCCTTGTGTCGCTTGTTGCTTTTCTGGACTGTTTTTTACACACTGAGATGTGAAAGCTACTTTGTTCTGTTAATACGACTTTGAAGTGCTGCCATTTTCTTTCATTGTTTAGTTATTTCAGATGCTGACTCACATGGTAGTGGAAGAGGACCCGGGCCCCAGACCATGGCCTGCTCAGTTGAAGCATGTCTTCAGGGATGAGTGGCCTGCACGCCCACACACACACACACACACACACACACACACACACACACACACACACTGACACACCCCAGCTTGCACAGAAGGGCTTCCTTTTTTTTCTCTCACTTTCTTTTCAACTCTTCAGTCATATTTGTGTCTGTGTGTACTATAAAGTCTGTGGAATTTTACCTAGTGAAGATTTTAAAGACAGTTGTCAGCTCTTCCCCCAATGACAAGGATTTTCCAAAACGCCAGAGCTCTTGTGTTCCCTCTCAGCACACAATTCGTGTGAACAATTCCATAGCATTTTGTACTTAGTGCTTGTGTGGCTGTACTAAAATTACCCTTCTAGAACCATCTGGCTCTCTTGGACCCACACAGACTTCTATCATTCCCTTCCTGAATACCTCTTCTCCACTTCCTGTGTTGAAAGGAGCTGGATTTCTGTAGAATAGCTGGTCTTTCTCTTGCTATTCAAGGGAATGTTTCTCCATTAAGCAAGGAGCTCAAGGGTACTGTGGGTTTCTTGGAGGGCCAGAGTCTCCAAACAGAGGACATAAATTAAGGCCATGTTCTACATTAACCCACTTGGAATGTGTGCTATTACAAAGCCCGGTTTATTTACACATCCACCATGATAAGTCAGTTTTTTTTTTTTTTTAAGTCATTCCTTTATGACAGATTATATATCATGTACTTGGATCCATGATTAGCTTGGACTTGGTTAGCTGTCTTCAGTTGTCTTGATGGTGTAGATAATAGTCTTTGGCCATCCGGGAATGTACCGCTATTTGTTTTTTCGTAGGTGATTTCCTTGGGATAATTCTAAGAATGGAGTTACAGGGTCAAAGGTTGTGAAATTATAACTAGAATAAAATTTTTCCAGTGTGCACTCCTTATCTGATCATTCAAGACTTTTTATTGGTTTCCCTTCAGTATTGCAACAAAATGGAATCCAAGAAGATATAAAATGCTTGGATCAAATAAAGAAAATCGAAGCAACTGGGTGCAACCAAGAAATGACATCATTGGAAATTAATCTGAAGGAGAAAAAGTAAGAAATTTTTTGAAGTTTAGGTTTTGATTTCTGACTTTTTAATTTCAGTCTGTCTTAAGTTTATGTAACTGTTCCCTTTTCAGTTTATGACTTCGTAAAATATTTATGGTTGGACATTACTTAGGCCTTCTCAAATATGGTTCCAGAAAACCTTTTTTTTCCTCTGCAGATGACTTTGGGTACTTTGTCTTGTCAGAACACTAAGCTAGATAACTGTTGCTTTAGAAAAGCTGTCAGAAAGAGGCTGAATCCATTGCTTGATTTTTTTTTTTTTTTCTTTTTTTTCTGATGACTTTTAGTAACAACAGAGCAAAATAAGGATTGCTAAGTCAGACACAGTGGAGCATGTACATTGAAAAGAGCCTGAGTCCCCTTGACTATACACAGATTCTAAATCGGCCATCAACGAAGAGTGAACTGAGAGAGGCATGCTGGGTTCACTCAGGCAGAGGCAGGTGGACCTCTGTAAGTTTGAGACCAGCCTTGATCTATATAGCAAGTTCCGGGCCAGCTGGAGCTACATAGGAAATCTTGTCTCAAAAGCAAAAAGAAGAAAGAATTGAGTCGTCTTGTAACTTTGCATTTGACCAAAAGTGGTAGTCACCAGCCTCAGATTGTGGTTTCTCTGTGAGCATAGCACTGGTGAATTTGGTTTATATAAGGAGTTGTTTTAGGGGTTCTGACTTATTCATGGTTGTCTAATAACGGTATAGACCTGAGAACTTATAAAAGAATGCAAAATTCCTACTTCCTATTAGTATTCTATTGTAATTTCTTGATTGTGAGTCTGAAGTGATGTACATCTTTTAATATTTTCTTTAAAGTAGCTAAGACTATTGTTTCCTTTTAAACAAATATTAGGGTAATAGAAATGCTTACTAGTAAAATAGACTTTGCATTGTATATCTAATTGGAAATTTTAGTATGCTCATTCTCAGTGCCAAGGTTGACATTTTGGGAACAAATCCTAATACTGCGTTTGATTATGTGACCTTGAAAAAGTCTTGTACCTTAGTAGGTGATAAAAGGTAACACAAGTATAGTATCAGGGTTAAATCCTTTTTGCTGCACTAGCTCCTTCAATAGCCTCACAGTTCAGGGAGGTGGGCTGTTAGTGTCTTTGGTTAATGAATGAGACACATGTGCACAGCTGGATGCTGAACAACATGCGCAGTTCAGTAGTAGAGCCCAGACTCAAGCCCCTGGGCAAGGGATCTCACCTGAGCCCTCCTTCTAAATATGCAGCAGTAGTCTGCATCTGGAAAAGGATAGTCAAAATGGTCATTCCCAAGAGATACACAGAGATTGGCTAAAACGGTGGACGTGTGGAGCTCTGCAAGCTTCAGTAAGTTATGGGGGCTGGGCGGCGGCTGCAGCACTGGTGCTTGTGAGTGGAGGAGGAGCAGTATTTGCCAGAAGAGCAGTCCTGACACCATGTGCTTCGTTCGCACCAGCTCCGGTAATGCTCGTGGTGGATGACTGACCAAATGTCTCAGGCCCCAGACTTGTAAGGTCGTGTCTGTCAGAGCACGCCTTGAGCAGGTCCCCAGCAGGGCTGTTCTTACCATTGGTCGCCTCTCCGTGTTGTAGATTTCCTTTGTCTGTTTCTTCGAGACCTGGTTTCTCTGTATATCTCTAGCCACCCTGGCCTTGGTTGTCAGTGTCTTAGTCTTCATTCACTTCCTGGACTGTCCGTCTTCCTCTCAGGTACCAGGAAGACTTTAGCCCGCTCGTGAGCGGGTGCTCCTGTTACTGCTGTAAGAATCACACTCGCGCATACATCCACCATCTGCTGGTGACCAACGAGCTCCTGGCCGGCGTCCTGCTGATGATGCACAACTTTGAACACTACTTCAAATTTTTCTGCTCCATCCGGGAAGCACTCAAAAGTGACACACTGCCACAGTTGAAAGAACTCATCCGAAGACAAATGTCTTGAGAACTGGAAAATGCACACCTGCCTTGTCTCCGGAAACAGTGAAGAAGCAGAGATCTGAGCTTTCAACCTTCAGGGTGGGAATGAAGACGTCAGCCTCAAACAGTCCTTGGGAGTGTAGAGGAAGATCTTCTGGAGAGTTCGGTGGACAACATTGATCAGAATGATTTGAACCATGATTTAAACTTTCTAGGCTTATTCCACTAGGAGATAGGGATTCATTTAGTGAAGACAACGCGTTAGATGGGAGAGAGACTTTTGAAAGGGTGACGAGCTTCTGATGGCTGAGTGGAGAAGACTGTATGAGTAGCTTGTCATCTGAGGCACAGCTGTTGTCTGGAGAAGGAATTCACTGATTCCACCCAGGGTTTTTTGGTTGTTTCTCCTCATGCTCTCAGGGCCTTGGGGCATACTCTGTACTTCAGTGCTCCCGTGACAGTGCAGTCAATCAGAAGGGCTCCCTTGACTTACCCATGCTCAGCTCACCTTGGAGTATGGGGCTCACATAGTGCTTTTATGATCAGTTGACTTCAGTTGGCTACTTGGTCTGTTTGTGACGACTTGTCTTCCAAAAGCCAGCATACTTACCATTAGGAACCAAATTTGCCTGGCTGCTTTTGTCTGGTTGCGCAGACCCAGCATGACCTGCCCCAGGCTCATAAACTGCCTAACTGCATAATGACTAGCTCTGTCACGTTGGGGAGATTCCTTTGCTGTGTGTTTATGTTATGTGGACAGAATCCTGGCCTGGCCGTAGAGGATCAGTTTGCATTCCACTCAGCTGTAAGCTCAGGCAGATAGATCCTGACTTTTCCATGCCTGTTTCTCAGAGTAAATGGGGACAGGCATGGCGGATGGGACCAGATGATTTCTGTTTGAAGCAAAATGTTTAGAATCTCAGCCATACTCGTCACCTTTAAATATTAATCACTATTGGCCTGACTTGGTGATTGGCATCTGCAGGCCCTGAGGCTGGTTGTCCTTCCTGGGTTTTCTGTGAATCTATATTTTTGTTGGTGGCATGACAAAGTTTTGTTTTTTTGTTTTTAATGTGTGCTTTTCTATATTTATCAATTTTTCTAAAGAATACACAAAACATATGTATATACATGTAGTTTTTGTAAAAAAAAATACAATTTAAAATATTCATTTTTTGTAGATATAAGATGCATTTCTTATATTTTATTGGCTTCAATTTATAGTGGGCATTACTGGACATTGTATGTAGTAATTATGTAGTTATTGTATTTTCATGTGTTGGAAACCCAACTTTGTTTTCCCATTTAGTGGTATGATGACTTCTCATGAATGCAAAGGATACTTAGGGAGACAGAGTTCCTGTTCTCAGTGATCTGTATTGAATGTATTTTGTACTTGTTTATATGCTTGTACTCTTGGTCAATACCAAGCCCATTATTGAAGGAGTACTAGTAAATATTCAAGAATCCGGATAAATTTATGAGTTTATGTCTAAAACACTGAAAATTCTGTTAAACATTGTTCAGGTCCCTGGGTCTTTTCCTTATTAGCACATTTGAAAAAAATCTTTTATGTTTTAAATGTATTAAGGGCAATAGCCAATAAACATTTTTAATTAAAAAAAAAGAAACACAAAGAACCTCCACTGGGTGTTGACTTTTTGTAAGTTTATAAAAGTATTAAATTTCCATGGTACAGGGACTGTGCTAAAGGTTTCTTATGGGAAAAAAACTTGCTCCAGATTTTATCATTTGTTTATTATTTAAAGAAATTTTCATGTTGGATTTAAAGGAATGTTACTCAGTAATATACATTACCTGCCTCTCTGCACTATATAATTAGTGGCTGTAAGGCCATGCTAGTGCACAGTAACAATAAGTTCGGCACAGTCTCTGGATCAGTTTTTCAAATCTCTGTGTGCGTGTGTGAGTGTGAGTGTGTGTGTGTGTGTGTGTGTGTGTGTGTGTGTGTGTGTGTGTGGTCTTTACAAGTATGTCGTGACTCATGTGGCAGAGGACAGCTGCAGGAGTGTTCTCTTTCCACCTTGTACAATCTGGGGATCAAGCTCAGGTTGTCAGGCTTGGGGGCAACTGCCTTTACTCCACGAGTCACCTCAGTGGCCCCCTTTGGAGCATTTTGCCAGACAACTTAGCAAATTTTAGCTCATTGACCCTGGAAGCTTGTCTGCCAGGGGCTGTTGTCCCCAGGTTATGAACCAAGGTCAGTAGGAGGTTGTTTTAACCTGCCTGAAGGTCTGCCAGAAATTCTGTCACTTCTCAACTCCCAGGTTAAATTCTAGTTTCCCCTGAGTGAAGCACGACCATTCACCTTTGTCACAAAGTTTTAGTTATGAGTAGGTGTAGTGGCACCTGCCTGTGATTCCAGCACTTCAGAGACAGGGATGGACCAGCCTGAGCCACATAGCAAGACCCTGTCTCAACAATATCTCCCTCCATTCCATCCTCCCGCCCTCCATCTTATTTTGCCTTGCCTCTGGGTTGGAGGTACCGAGAGAATCAGACTGAAACAATGGGACTAGCCCAGTGGGAGGGGTTGGCCTGACAGATGTGTCCACAGTACCGTGCTGGTGCCTGTAGATGTTCAACATGAGTTGTCAGTCAGTAGCTGCCAGTCCCTCAGCCCTGCCACAGCTTGAGGCTGCTCACACCCTGAAGATGGCTGAAAGGGTTTGAGGCTTTGAATAGCTCAGATTAATGCAGTAGCGTGCTGGCTATTCTTATGTCAACTTGACATACAAACTCGAGTTACCTGAAAGAAGGGAGCCTTAATTGAGAAAATGCATCATAAGGTCCAGCTGTAAGGCATTTTCTTAATTGTTTACTGATGGGGGAGAGCCCAGCCCATTGTCAGCCCATTGTGGGTGGGGCCACCCTGGCCTGGTGGTCCTGGGTTCTGTAAGAAAGCAGACTGAGCAAGCGTAAATGGCATCTCTCCGTGGACTCTGTGTCAGCTCCTACCTCTAGGATGCTGCCCTGTTTGAGTTCCTGTCCTGCCTTTCTTCAGTGACATACGGTGCTGTGGAAGTGTAAGCCAAATAAACCCTTTCCTCCCCAACTTGCTTTTTGGTCATGGAGCGTCATTACAGCAAAGGTAGCCCTAACGCAGGCAATGGCCAATGGGAGCTGAGGTTCTTACACGGTTCGGGGCAGGGATATTTTGTTATACTCTGCAGCAAAGTAAAGAGAAAACATTTTAAAGCTAATGCTATATATAATTAAAGCTATTTAATAAAAGGTTCAAACAAAGACCATCAAAGGGGCTAGGCTAGAATGTGAAGCAACGGTCTTAGCAGGGATTTTTTCCCTGCCATGGAGGCAGCATGAAGCTGACTGAGAAATACAGTTAAGTGACCATCCTGTGCCTCCCTGATTAGAAACAGGCTGTTCTCTGCAGTTCGATTAGTCGTGCTTGTCACTATAGGCTTTCAGCTTATTAAAACTGGCAGTGCTGTGTGTGTGTCCCTGACCTACACACAGGGAGCCTAGAAGGTCACACTTGACACATGGAGCAGCTCTGAGCGAGGAAAGCTAGGCTTTGTAGGTTCGCTGGACTTGATGTTCGTTTTATTTAGTTATTTTTTGTTTTTAGTGTGTGTGTGTGTGTGTGTGTGTGTGTGTGTGTGTGTGTGTTGCACATACACAAACCCACACAGCGTGAGTGTGCAGGTCAGCAGACAACTTGTGGGAGTTGGCTCTCCCCTTCCACCACTTGGGTTCCGGGGCTCGAACTCAGATCCTCAAGTTTGGTAGCAAGCCTCTGTAGCCCCTGAGCCATCTCACCAGCCCTGCAGCTTATTTGAAATATTTTTTGGAGTAGCTTTGATTTCTTTTCAGCCTTCACTTACTCACTTTATACTTCCGTCTCTTCTTCACGAGGTCACCAGCTTTTAGAAGACAAAGTACAAAGAATCCCAGATAACAGGGCACACAGAAAGATGAAGCAAGCTTTAAACAAGCAATGGGTCAGGGAAGGAATGTGTCCTTGTTGGATGTAACAGTCCTGGCTTATGCCTGTGGTTCAGGTAATTACTAATGGCACCTCCTTCACCCTCAAAAGTGCCCTAATTTGGGCAAGTTATGTGCTCCCCCAAATGAGAGTGGTAGAGGTGACCAAGCTGGAGAGCAGGTGGCCATCTAAGCAGCGCAGCTGCTACCCACTTTGTGCTAATTGCTGCTGAGTCCAGCGCTGCCACATATCCCAGTCTTTCAAGAGAAGCCAAAAATCTGGGTCCTCACACTTTTTAAATGTTTCAGCAATTAAAAAAATAGTTTGCTCTCTGAACTTAATTTAGGAGTGCCTAATTTGCAAGCTGTGGCTTAAAATCTACCAAGGTGGCTTTGGTATCTGTACATGCATGGATGTGTGTGTGTGTGTGTTGAGCGCATTTGCATGTGGGTGCGTGTGCACCTGTTCGTGTGCATGCATGGTGTGCATGGGTCTGACAAGATGGCTTTGTGGTTGCACTTGCTGCACAAAGCTTGGCAACCTGAATTCAATCCCCAGAACTCGTGTAAAGATGGAAGGAGAAAACGGATGCTGCGAAGTTGCCCTCTGACCTCCACACACTATCATTCCCCTACCCAACAATGCACAAAACACACACACACACACACACACACACGCACGCACGCACGCACGCACGCGCTTTAAAAAAGAGTTTAACCTTTATGTGAGGGGCTGGAGATGTAGCTCACTTAATAGAGTGCTTGCCTGACATGCAGAGGCCCAGACCCCAGCACCACATAAAACGGGGCATGGCGGCACACACCTGATTGTAAGTCTAGTACTTGAGAGGAGAAGACAGGAGTATCAGCAGTTCAAGGCCATCTTCAGCTGCATAATAAGTTCTAGGCCAGTCTGGAGGACATGAAACCCTGTCTTCTCAGAGTGCAGAAGGGCACCCATGTGGGGTCCTCAGGCAATGATCGCCATTGCCCCATCCCCAGAAAGGTACAAATCACCTTACTCAACCGATTTTGTGGATGGGAAGTTTTAGGTCTTAGGAATGGAAGCTGATGCTTTTTCCTTTTTAAGGGCATCTTAGTCTGTAACAAAGAACCAGAGACTGAGTCACTTACAAACAAATTTCTTTCTCATGGTCCAGAGGCCAGAAGTTTTGAAATCAGTGTGTGACATAGTTGGGTTCTGGTGAGGATTCTTCTCTGGGATTGTCTTACATCTCCATATAATGGAGGGAACACTAGAACACTCTCTAGGGTCTTTTTTATAAGAGCACTAATCCCATTCATTGAGACTGCACCCTCAGGTCCTAGTGACCTAAATTACCTTCCAACATTCCAGCCTCACTTGCAGCTGGGACTTCAACATATGACGGTAGGGGTGATTTGTGAGGAGCATGCGCACATTCTTTCTAGTTACCATGTTGGCTTTCTTGCATCAAAACTCCTGTTTTTAGTTGGGCCTGTGCCCTTCCAGAGTCAGCATCCATTTCCTAGGACTCGATTTTTCCAGTGATCCTTTCTGAACTTACAAAACCAGCTGGTCCAAGAACATTAGGCATCCAGCTATACCTTCCGGCACCACAATGTGCCCTGGTAGGCACATTGAGAACTAATTACTATTTGTCAAGTGAGCAAACATCCTCAGAATAGTCAAGGCCTTATCTTGAGAATTCAGCCCACCAGGCTAGGAGTGACTTCCATGCTAGGACCTGTGGTAGTTTTATCTCACTTTGTGCTAGGCAAGCTCCCAGTGACCTGGCACATTATTATTATTATTTTTTTCTGTTACTCAGTTCCACTTCCTATCATTACCACCTTTTAGAGCTGACCTCAAAGCAATTTCCCCTGCCCTGGCAAGAGGAACGCACAGTGAACTTTTCTTTTGTTCTTCTTCTTCACAATCCACTTTTGAGGCCCGGATGAAGTTGCCAAGGAGTTCAAATGGCCCCTGCGCTCCCACCAGTATGATTCAGAGGGATTAACGATCCTTTCTGCACCCTCTTCCCAAAGCTCGCCTCTTTGCCTGAGCTCTTCTCCCCTGCTGCCTGCCCCTTTGTCTGTGAAACGCATTTTCTCTTATTATCACCTTGTTCCCTGCCTGCTTCGGATGGCTTCAGCTCATCTCTTAACAGAATCAAGATGTTGCTATTAACGGTTTTCTCTTTTTGAACAGCTTAGAGTCATTTCTTTATATTTAGTCCGTTCCCCTCTTCCCTCCCAAGCCACATAATCATCTCTGCTTCAAATAAAGTTTTATAGCCATTTCATAACCATGGCTTTATAGTTGCTATCAAAAAAAAAGCACGAAAGCAGGAGATAAAAGAAGCAAAGGAAGGGGAAAATAAAATCAAAGGTGAAGGGTGAGGGCTACTCCAATAATCGAGAAACCGGGCCAGCATCTTCTGGACGCCTCTGTGAAGGAATCCAGCGGACCTTAGTCCCCAAGCCTACAAACTGCAAGCTTGGTGGTCTGGTGCAGCTTTCCTTTAACTTTTATGGGTGGATAGGAAGGTGGTCTCTCCTCCGAGGACCCGTTTTCCTTCCAAATAATTAAAATACTGTCTTAGAATTCTCCCTGCATCATTCATGTTGGCCATAAATCCTTTCACAGACTCCAATTACATGATAGATAAGAGTTTTGCAAATCACATCCCCCCCACCACCAAAGCTAAAATATTTACCCATATTTCCTAGCATTTTCTATTCCCTACTCATTTATTTTTATTTTCATTTAGCAAACTTAAATAACATTTCCATCACAATTCCATTTATTGTTCCCCATGATGCCAGCTGAAGAAAATACAAACGATGCAAATAAACTCCGTTCCCACATAGTAATTAGACACCAAACAAGAAGAGAGCGGCAGCGTGCTCAATTTTTTTGTCTTTTACTAAATTCTTTATCTGATTTTGGTTAGACTCTCCAGTTTCATGTTGTTGTTTTTTAAAAAGTCTTTTCCAGTCCTGTAGAAAACGATCGGTTCCACTTTATTTTTGCACTTGAATACGCAGCCGCTATTCCACAGATCCAACATGCCCAAAGCCAGACTTAGTATCTGTTTTCCTTCACTCACACAAGTTCTCCACTTCAACTCCTTGCCCATGTGCATAGTTCCTGTCTCCCAGTCAAATCCAGATGGAAAAATGATCCCTTAGATGAATAATGCAATATTCAGAAGGGAGAGGTACAAGACATTGCAGGAAGAGGATGTGCTTTTAATGATGCGCTCAGAGTTCAGGTGCACCAAGAAGATCACCCCATCTGTGAGTACTAATCTCAATGGTTAGTTCGTGAGAACTGGGATCACCTGGGAGATGGGCTTCTGGGCATGCCTGTGGTGGATTATCATGATTAGATTAGTTGAGATGGGAAGGCCTGCCCACTGTGAGTGGCACTATTCCCTGGGCTGAGAGCCTTGGCTGTATAAAAAAAAAAGGAGAAAATGAGGCAAGCACAAACATTCATAGCTCTTGACGGCTTGACTGGGTGCAGCGTGGCCAGCTGATTTGACTCCTGATGCTGTGAGTTCTCCACCGTGAGGGACTATAACCTTGAACTATGGGCTAAAAGAAAACCTTTCTCCCTTAAGTGGCTTTTTTAATCAGGGTGTGTTATGAGAGGAAACATCATTAGGATTCCATCCATCCGCCCTCATCATCTTCCTTCCTGTCTCCATTCCCTCTCCCTTGTGGTCTAGCCTACCCTTCCACAGTTACCTTCACTGGGATGTCCCACGCTAAAAGCCTTCAATGGCTCCCAGTACCATCCAGACCAGAGTTAAGATAGGAAGCTGAATTTCTGAACCTCCCATAATCTGGCTTCACCCACGTGCCATGGGCTTTCCTTCTCCCCCTCTTCCTCACCCTGCTCCTTCCCATTCTTCAGTGCCCAGCCTAAGAACCAAACCTCCCACAGAACCCTGCTTTTCGGGGAGCCCAGACTCTCAGAAAGGGGAGGCTTCTCTTCTGACTTTTCTTGTGTGTTACAGGCACTAGCCACATGTCATATGCCACATGCCGCAAGTTCACGGCCTCTTAGTTCTGTGCCTGGCCTCCCAAGATGACTGCCAGCTCTGTGAGGAAAGAATTCCTGGATAGTTTCACGGCAGCCCTACTTTCCAGCTCCCCACCTCCAAAATGCTTACTGTTTGTAATACACTGTCCACTGAAATAAACAGGAAACATCTGGCTGATTTTCTTTCTTCCTCCTGTCTATAGGATGTGCTCCACTGTTGACTCATTGCTTGCTGCATTTCCCTTTCATTGTAACTACTTCAATACGTCCTAAACATTAGCACACTGTCTCCTTTATTCCTCACGTAACTATCTAGAACAGTGGTTCTCAACCTGTGGGCTGTGACCCCTTTCACAGGTGTTCCTTAAGACTGTAGAAAACACACAGATATTTACATTACGATTCACAACAGTAGCATATTACAGTCATGAAGTAGTAATGAAAATAATTTTATGGTTGGGAGGTCACCACAACATGCAGAACTGTAGAGAAGGGTGGCAGCATGAGGAAGGTTGAGAACCCCTGGGCTAGCTTAGTAGCATCTTTTCCAAGGCATGGAGGAGGAACTGACGCTCACAGAGCCTTAGTGACTTGCTCCAAGATACAAAACAGGATTCAGAATTTGAACTCAACACTGTAATGCAGAGGCTTAGGTTTTTCTCATTTCATTCTTTGGCATCCCTAAATTGTGTTTATGTTATATAGACAGAACACACTCTCTCTTTAAAGAACAAAGGCTAGAGATAGTGGAGAGGTAGGGATGATTTAGCAAGTGTCCCCTCAGCCCTTTTTAGTCTCAGACACCTGCTCTGCATTTTGATAACGAAAGGACGTCAAATGACCCAGAGACGATAATTTTATTTTGGTCAAAAGCTCATATATTTACACATAAATGAAAGGCAGGGGGACATTTAAATTGTAGAAAGGGGGAAAAACAAGTTTGCCTCCTTGTCAGAATTAGGCTTCTTTGGTGACACACAGAATGTGATTTTTAGAGGCAGAAGGAATGATCCCCTCATTTTATTGAGGCAGAAGGAGGCCCAGAGACTGTGACTAACCCAGGGTCCATCAGGAAATGAGAGACAAGGACAGAAGGAGAGCCTGGGGTTTCTTTCTCAGCCTCGGCTCTTCCTCACATCTCATCTCTTCTGTCCTTATACAGCCCAGGCTCTTTAAACCCCTTTTGTCACACACTAGGTGGCTTACACGCATGCCTGTCCACACTTCAGCAGTTTTTTTTTTAGCTGATCCAACTACCAGGAGAACAGGGATTTTTAAATGCAGGGACCATTCTGTTGTAGATCCTTGTGAGGAAGTCACATTATTAAGGCTATGGGCATCATGGGATTTGACAAGACATGTCCTTCAAAATCCAGCCCAAGCCGGGCGTTGGTGGCGCACGCCTTTAATCCCAGCACTCGGGAGGCAGAGCCAGGCAGATCTCTGTGAGTTCGAGGCCAGCCTGGGCTATCAAGTGAGCTCCAGGAAAGGCGCAAAGCTACACAGAGAAACCCTGTCTTGAGAGGATTCCATTCTCGGTCACTTGGTTTCACATTTCTAAGAGTGTTGAGAGGCAGGATATCATGCAACAGTCTCTTGTGGTGGAGCTTCTCTGCCTTACCTCATGGTAGACAGGAACCAGAGTGCCGGGCAAGAACCAGGAGCCAAGTGCTCCCTTGAAAGGCCTACATCCAGTGACTCCCAGCTAGGTCCACCCTCCCAGAATTTCCACAACCTCTCAAAATAGCGCCACCCAGCTGGTGACCAAGGATTCAAATGTCTGAGCCTGATGGGGTGAGGAATGACATTTTCATATTCAAGCCTTGACGACTTCCAACGAAGTGTCAGCATTGTCTAGACACTTGGGATTAAATTACAAAAACTGTACGGAACACATTTGCCTTGTAGAGTTTACAGACCAGGAGTCAACTCTAAAATTACACGTATTCTGTTAGAAGACTTCAATTCATTCATCTAACCTAGCAAATCCTATCCTAACTACAAATGGCATGTCTAGTTGCTAATTATCTATAGATAAAGAAAATCAAAATGTTTCTCTTAGTGTTGTTTAGCTATCTCTATCTATTCACTCTCAGGGATTGGAAAGAATTGCACTGTAGGCATTCTAAAGCCATGAGAAGAAGAGGCAGTTGTTGGGTAGAGAGGGACTCAGGAGGAGCCATAGAGGACAAGGGAGGGTAATGGGAGAAAACAGGATAAAAACACATTATGTATGTGCAAAAATGGCATAATAAAACCACTCGTCACACGTGATTAATATGTGCCAATAGAAATCTTTAAAATATATCTAGGGCCAGGGAGACAGATCAATGAATAAAAATACTTGCTGCCCAACCCTAAAGACCTGAGTTTAATCCACGGAACCTGTGTTGAAAAGTCAGAGGCCACAGTGCTCATCTGCAGCCCCAGCACTTCTACTGTGAGATGGGCGCAAAGACAAGAGAATCAATAAGAAGCTCACGGGCCAAGTAGCCAGTGTGCTCCACAGTGGAAATGAGGAGAGACTCGGCCTCAACAAGGTAGGAGGTGAGAACAGACTCCCAAAAGGTGTCCTCTGACCTCCACACATGCACTGTGGAATGCACATGCCTGCACACACACACACACACACACACACACACACAGACACAGACACACAGACACACACACACTCACAGATATGTATATGTATATATATATATGTGTGTGTGTGTGTGTGTGTGTGTGTGTGTGTGTATGGGTGGGTGGGTGGGTGGATGGATGGATGGATGGATGGATGGATGGATGGATGGATGGATAGACAGACAGACAGACAGACAGACAAACAGACAGATAGATAGATGATCTGTCTCAGACTGGAAATTTTAGCTCAGTGATAGGGAATCTATACAACAATGACAAGGCCTTGACTTCAATCCCAAACACCGAACAAAACAATTTTTTGAAAGTCCATGTCTAAGGAGGGTTAAGCTAATTAGTACTGTGAATAAAAATTTCAAAGACACAGGCATAGATTAGAGATAATCTAATATAATTTATTTCAATGTCTGTGTGTTTTGCACACATATGTGCCTGTGCACCATGTTTATGTCTGGGCCTGTAGAAGTAAGAAGAAGGAAGGACTCATATCCACTAGAACTGGAGTTACAGATAATTGTGAGCATCATGTTGGTGCTGGGAATTGAACCAGGATCCTCTGGAAGAATGGGACAGTGCTCTTAACCACTGAGCCATGTCTCTAGCCCCTAATTTATTGTTTTTGTGTGTTCATTTGTTTTGTTTTGCCTTTGGTCTGATTTTTTCCTAAGTCAAGGACAAGATGCTAGCTAAGAAGTCATATTTAGAGTGTTCATTTGGAGATAAAAATGATTTTTTTTAATTTTTTTTTAATTTTTTTATTTTTTTTTTAACTGGAGCTGAGGACCGAACCCAGGGCCTTGCACTTGCTAGGCAAGCGCTGTACCTCTGAGCTAAATCCCCAACCCTAAAAATGATTTTTAAAAGTTGTCATTTGATGCAGTTAACCTTCTCAATAACATTTGTCGACTTTTATTCCACAGACATTTGCCTCTTACTATGTCCCGTATTTTCTGAATGGGTAAAATTCAAAGGTGACAGTGTCAGGGTTTTTGCTTTTGATATTGAAGCTAAGTGGTGATTAAAAAGAAAGATTTCATTATCCGTCAGCCTAATTGCTGTTGCTCTTGATTGCCCACCAGAGGTGATGTAAAGCCCTTTTGCAGGAGACACCACCCGCTTCAAGAGTAGGATATAGAGAAATCAAGCTGGAGCTGAGCTGAAAGCTTCCTCCTTGCTGGCTAGTTTTCATAGTAACAGATAGAGAAATCATCAGTAGCCTCACCCAGCTGGGAACTCTGAAAAGTATAACACCAACCTGCCAGGCAGGAAGCGTCTACTGGTGCAACCGTGGCGTGATTGTTATGGTAGTAACCAACCAACTGCTTTCTGATTGGATTTGAGGCCCATTCTGAGGTGGGAACTCACATCTGCTGATGCAAAACTGGTCAAAAGTACATGGCTAGGGAGGCCATAGGCCCCAGGGGAAGCTAACTACTGTTGTTTTTGCTAAATGGGCATATTTTCAAACTGTTTTCTAAATATTTATGCTTATACTCATGTGTTAATGTTGCTCTTAACCTTGGTTAGAGAAGCTTCTGCTCGTAGTGGGCAATGGTTACGGCAGAGACTCATCACTGGTCAAAGTGATGAGAATAAGCGGCTAATTGAATGTTCATCTCTGAACTGGACGTTCTGTATGGCCCCAGGGAACATTGTGAAGGAGGGAGAGAAAAGAACACAAGAAAGAGGTAGAAGATGGGGAGGACTGGTGTGAAATGCTGTCTTCTGGACATGAGACGGCTGTTGTACTCGCGAGCTCATAGCTACTTGCACAAAATGACATTCTCTCGTTGGTAGGGGAGGGGCTCGTGAGGTCCTATTGGAACTTAATGGGTGTTGGCCATTTCCCTCAGTTGCAGAGCCACTGATAAGTTGCCCACACTCAGGTAACTAACTCCCACTAATAGTCATGCACACAACCCTTAATAAACTAAATGTCACAAACGAACAACAACAACAACAACAACAAAACCCACGAAAATAAGAAGGGGCTTGTTAGAAAGAAGAAAGGGTTCAGCGGTAGTGTTTGCGGGATGAGAGGGTAACGGGAATAAAAACGAAACTCTAGTACCAATACTGTGGTATTAAGGGGTGGGACCTTCAGAGGGCAAGTGGGTAGCAGTGAGTTTATGAGGATGGAGCCCTCCTGATGGAACTGATGTGTTTATACGCGAACACAGTGCTGGCTCTTCACCCTCTATCTTAGGAGGGTCTAGCAAGAAGGCAGCTGCAATGTTTACTCTTGATTGTCAACTTGATCGGCATTATAGTTGCCGTGGAAACAAGCTTCTCCCTAGGTCTACCTGTGAGGCAGTTTCTGGATAGGGTTAACTGAGTCAGAAAGAGCACCCTAAATGTGTACAGCACCTTCCCAGGGTCCAGGACCCTTCACTGAATGAAAAAGAGAAAGAGAGAAAGGGACAGCATCCGTCTCCAGCTGCTTCCTGACTTTGGATGCGATGTCTCCAGCTATCAGATATTATGCGTTCCTGCTGCCATGACTTCCTCACTGTGATGGGCTGTGCTTTTCGAAATGAACCCTTCCTTCCTAAAAAGAAAAGCTGCTTTTTTTTGAAAACGTGCTTTTGTTGAGTATGTTATCACAGCAAGAAGAAAAGTTAAGGGGGGCTGAAGAGAAGGTTTAGCAGTGAAGAGCACTTGCTGCCCTTGTGAGGCTCTGGTTCAGTTCCCAGAACCCACCTGGTGGCTCCCCTCATTTATAACGAGTTCCAGGGGATCTACTGCTCTCTTCTGACCCTTGTGGGCACCAGCCGTGGGTGTGGTGCACATCCATGCATTTAGGCAAAGCATGCACATACACGCATAAATAAATAAATAAATAAATAAATAAATAAATAAATAAATATTCATAAATAAATAAGAGGAGGAGAAGTAACTAATGCAGTGACTTTGCAAAACAGTGAGAGTACACTCCTCAGACACCGAGTTTGCAGACTTCCTGGCCTTGATCTTGGCTCTCCTAACTTTCAGACACGTGGGAAAGGAATGTTCAAGCCACTGTCTGTCATACCAGCTAGAAATGACTCTGGTGGGTCTTCTGAGTGATTGCATATTCTTCCTTCTGAATTTTTTTAGTTGGGATATTTCTGAAGGAAAAAAGAGCATCCCTTTGTCAGTGATCTTTGTATCCTGAAGTTCAGCCTGTATAGGATGGATGCTTGATTCTTATATTTACCAGTTTTCCAAGGAATAAATTGGTTCTTTAGCATCCTCTAAAAGTAACCGAGTTTATACATTGCATTTTAAGTATCTTAAGCCATTTGGCATTTTAAGGGTTTTTATTTTAATTTTAAATTGCTGGTAGGGGGCGGTTGAATGGATGTAAGTGCAGTACCTATGGAGGCCAGGGGAGGGCATCAGATCCCCTGGAGCTGGAATTGCTGGCCATTACAAGCTGCTTAATGCCGTGGGCGATGGGAACTGAACTCGGGTCTTCCACAAGAGCAGTAAATACTCTTAACAGTGGATGGGCCGTCCCTCCGGCCCCCTACTTGGCATTTAAAAACCATTTGAGTTATCCTTCGTGATCCTCATGTTGTCCAACTTTGTCTAATGATGGATCCCATTGCTGACTTCTGAGTCCCTTTCATATAATCTCAATGGGTTTTGTTGTTGCTTTCTTTTTAGAATACTGTGTTCCAGGGTCATATTTTATATCTCTCTCTCCAATCTGGAACCAACCATTTTCCTAAGAAATTCTCATTTTTTTTTTTTTTTAAAATTGGGAAATGTCTTTTAGAGACAGCATGCTTGGTTCTGAGAGTGCTTATTACTGTATTTATTGTCATTGCTTCCAGATTTTTCCCCTTTCTTTCTTTTTTTTTCTTTTTAATGGACAGGACAAAAAAAATTGCACAAGCTGAAAAAAGAAAATGCATTGTAATTCAAGATAGAGTTTAGATGGAGGGTTTTTTTTAGTGACTTTTTTAGTTTCACAATTGTATCTTATTTTTAACTGAAATCCTTCCTTCCTAAGGACATCAGCATCATCGCTTACTTTGTTTCTCCCATCCACGAAGACATATGTAGTAGCGTTCCAATAACAAAGCCAATTTTGTGAGTCATGATGCGGTATCTCATAACAGTTTGGTGGTTCTTTATAATCCTTCATTTTTTTGGGGGGGGGGAGATGTGCACATCTCAGCGATGATGTGGAAATTACTGTGTTTTTAATATCACTTGAAATGATTTCTTGCTGTGTGATTAAGCCATCAACTCTATTCACAAGACTCATTCATTTCATTTTGCTTCTGATTTTTAAGGGTTCCTTATTATCATGAATATTTAATTCAGATAAGGGTGAGTGGTATTTACTTCAGTACTTTAAATATTTCGCTTTTTTTCTGCTTGTTTGTGTAGCTCCTGGAGAGAAGTTTGATGTAATTCATACATATCTTTGTCTTCTCTATGGAAGGTTCTCCCTCTTTTCTATTTCTTTGATTTTCTTCAGTTTGAACGATATGCCCACCTATGGTATTTTTGGTATTTTATATATGTATATTTATAGAATCAATATATTTCTAGATACAGATGATAAGGATGCTTGATGTTCTTTTGACTTCCTGGATCTCTGGTTTAGTTGCTATCATTGCTTTGGAAAAATCTTGGTCATTATTACTTCAATATTACTTCAAGTATTTCTGCTCTGTTTCCTCCTCTTTTTCCTTCTGTATTCCAGTCAGTCACGGGTACAGCTTTTTTTTTTTTTTTAAACCGATTTTTGTCCTATACTTTGTAACTGTTCTGTTCTACTTTCTTTTATTTTTTGTATGAGTGTTTGTAGATACGTGTGTGCACCATGTGGTTGCCTAGTGTCTGTGGAGGCCAGAAGAGGGTGTCTTATCACCTGGAACGAGAGTTACAGATGATTGTGGACCACTGTGTTGGCGCTTGGCACTGAACCAGGAACCTCTGCAAGAACAGAGCGAACTCTTAACTGCTGAGCTATTTTCCAGCCCCTCCGCTTTCTTTTCTAAGATTTCCTTTTCTCTTTGTGTTCCAGCTTGATACTTTTACTGACATCTTCAGCCTCCATGATTCTTTCCCTGGCTGTGTCCAGCCCGCGGATGAACCCGTCACAAAGACATTCTTCATTTCTGTGTGGTGCTTTTTATTTCCGGCATTTCCTCCCTTTCCGTCTCTCTTATTACACAGTTCATCTGTTCTTGACTATTATGCACTTTTCCCAGAACCTGTGTTCTCTTTGCTTTGACACTTTATAGACTGTTTATTTCTCTTGCATTGTAGTGTGTTTTATGACCTTTGTTGGAAGTTGGACATGATGTATCTTGTGTTTATTGTGAAATTGTATCCTAATCTGGTAGTTGAGTCCTAGTCCTCACTGTTGGAGTCTTCATATTCCTGAAGTGCCAGCAGTGTTTGGGATTTTCTTTTCTTTTCTTTTTTTTTTTTTTTTTTTTTGGTTTTTCGAGACAGGGTTTCTCTGTGTAGCTTTGCGCCTTTCCTGGAGCTCACGTGGTAGCCCAGGCTGGCCTCGAACTCACAGAGATCCGCCTGCCTCTGCCTCCCGAGTGCTGGGATTAAAGGCGTGCGCCACCAACGCCCGGCCTGGGATTTTCTTAAAATTTTCTTGTTGAGTGGAGTCTGAATCTTTCTACCATAATCCACAATAATTATACTGGAGCCCCATTAATGTGGTGTTTAAGTGTACATGCACATGTGTATGTCTGGGGGTGTTCTCTAGCATTATTGTTAAATCTCAGCTTTTCAGTGTGACTGTTTCTGAATCATAACTTTCCCAAGTGTTTCTTGTCTTCTTACCCTCACTTGCTCTTAGATCAGACAGAAGGGAAATACAAAATTGGATCTGGGTAATAGTCCTTCCCAAGGTGAAGTGTGCAGTAGTCTTTGCAATGGAGAATGCTTTGAATAAGTAAGATGGTTATATTTCCCCTCCTTCTGACAGAAGGACATTTTCCTGGTTCTTTACCACAGAAGCTTCTGGATTAGTCCCCAGCCTCACCTCAAACACCGAAGGACTGATCCTAAGAGACTCTCACTTTCATACTAGCCCATTTTCAGTCTCCAATTATTAAAATTATCACTTGAGGGCATTCACCAATTTATGGATCCAGCCACTTCTGTTCCAGGCAAGTTGATGTCAGCTGTGATTTTTCACAGTAGCCTCAAAAATATCTTGGGTTAACTCTAACCAAGCAAGTGAAAGACTTGTATAATCAAAACAAACTTTAAGATACTGAAGAAAGAAATTGGAGAGGATATCAGAAGATAGAAAGATCTCCCTCCCATGCTCATGGATCAGTAGGATTAATTTAGTCAAATGGCTATCCAACCAAAACAATCTACAGATTCAATGTAATCTCCATCAAAATTCCAGTACAGTTCTTCACAAATCTTGAAAGGACAATTTTCAGCTTCATATGAAGACACAAAAAGCCCAGGATAGCTAAACAGCCCTGAACAATGAAAGAACTGCTGGAGGTATCCCCATCCCTGATTTCAAGGTGTACCACAGAACTATAGTAGTAAAAACAGCATAGTATTGGTACAAAAACAGACAGGTTGATCAATGGAATCAAACTGGAGATCCAGATGTAAATCCACACACCTATGGACACTCGATTCTTTTTTTTTTTTTAATTTATTTTTTAAATTACACTCATGATATTCATTAATTACACTCATGATATTAATCGCATTTGTGGTATTCATAGATTACATTCCCAGTATTCATTCAATTTTA
>CABHPP010149034.1:925-26995 GCA_902168425.1 Peromyscus attwateri | reverse complement strand
TTATTGAAGGGGGGAGGAGGTCTTAAATACAGGCTTACAGCACAATGGGAGGACCCCGGAGGACAGAAGTTCACTACTGATGTTTTACAATCTTGCTTCTAATCTGTTAACACCCATTATTCAGGATACACAGACAAGGAACTTCCCTTAAGCATTCAGGAGGGTGGAACCTGGCAGGGAATTAGCATAGGGAGGATATCAAGGTCAAGGTCCACAAGCAAGGCAGCAGTTACCCAAAACGGGGCCAGGGCCCTACAGGTCCCCCTTATATTAAAAAATGAGCTTCTGACTTGGGTTGCGTGGGACATCAGCAGGTCACTTTACCCGTCATGGAGACGCCTGCCCAGGCCACACAGGGGACACCTGATTCTTAAGGAAGCCAGAATACATACTGGAATAAAGACAGCATCTTTTACAGATGGTGCTGGTCAAACTGGGTGGCTGCATGTAAAAGAATCAAAACATGCTTATCACCGTTCATAAAATTAAACTCCAAGTGGATCAAAGACTTCAACATAAGACCAGATACACTAGACTTGTTAGAAGAGGAAGTATGAAATAGCCTTGAACTTGTTGACACAGGAGAAGGCTTTCTGAACAGAACACCGTTAGCACATGCACTAAGATCAACACTTAATAAATAGGACCTCATGAAATTAGAAAGCTTCTGCATGGCAAAGGACACCATCATTCAGACAAAATGACTGATTACAGAATGGGAAAAGATTTTTACTAAGTACACATCTGACAGAGGGCTAATATCCAAAATGTATAAAGAATTTTAAAAAATTAGATATCAAGAAAACAAATAACCCAATTAAAAATGAGGTACAGATTTAAACAGAGAATTCTCAAAAGAGGAAACTCAAATGGTTGAGAAACACTTAACGAAATGTTCAACATCCTTAGCCATCAGGGGAGTGCAAGTCAAAACTACTTGAGATTTCATCTTATACCCGTCAGAGTGGCCATGATCAGTAAAAAGAATGACAGCTTGTGCTAGTGAGGATGTGGAATAAGGGAACACCCATCCATTGTTGGTGGGAGTGTAAACTCGTACAGCCACTATGGAAACCAGTGTGGCAGTTCCCAGGAAGCTGGGAATCGATCTACCTCAAGATTGGTTGTATCACTCGGGCATATACACAAAGGATGCTTCATCCTACTACAGAGACATATGCTTAACCATGTTCACTGCTGCTATTTTCATAGTAGCCAGAAACTAGAAACAACCTAGAGTCTACAAATGGATGAATAGATAAAGGCAATGTGGTACATTTACACAGTGTAATATTATTTGTTTAAAAAAAATGAAATCATGAAATTAGCAGGTAAATGGATGGAACTAGAAAAAAAAATCATCCTGAGTGAGGTAACCCAGGCCCAGAAAGACAAATATGGTATGTATTTGCTCATATGTGGATGTTAGCTATTAAGTCAAAGATAAGCAAGCTACAGTCCGTAGAACCACAGTGGTTAGGTATATGGAACTAGGAAGGAGGAGCAGATCTCCCCAGGAAAGGGAAATCAAATAGATAGTTATGGATGGATGGGGTGGGGCTGGAGTGGGAGAATCAAATGGCAGTGGGGAGGGAAGAGGGGGTGAGGGAGGGAAGATCTCAGAAAGGGATAGCTAAAATTAAGGGCCATTTGGGGGGTCATATGAAAACCTAATACAGTAGATGCTTCCTAAAGTATATACATATATGAAGGCGATCTAAATGAAATTACCAAATAACAGGGGGGAGACAGAGCCCCAACTGGACCTTTCTCAACACCAAATAAAGCTTCAGAACCAGGCATGGGTTACATCTAATAGAGTTGTTGGCCAAAGGGGTCCCATGGGAATCCTCAAAGAACCCAGGCAATTGCTAGGGCTATAAGTTGTTCTCCACAAACTGATGGTGAGACCACATTGCTGAAGACAGCACCTATACAAGTCACTGGACGTGGAGAAGTCGAGCTGGTGCCTGCATAGAGCCTTCACCCCTACTAGCTAGTGCTCTTGGTTCCGAAAGGTACTCTGTACCCTCCCTACCAATGGAGAAACGTAAATACCTACCCAGCTACAAACCAGCAATGGTGTCCTGCCTGCAAGATATGCTAGCATAATGGGGGCAGAAATCTTGAGGGAGTAATCAACCAATATCTGATTTGACTTAAGGATCATTCCATGACATGGAGTGCATATCTACCTTGGTATGACTTGGGTGACTAAGAACTTGAGACTAGATAGCCAAGGAACCCAGGGGAAAACCAAAAAACAAATATTACTGTTCTACAAAAGGAATGTAGCAATAAAATGACTCTTAACGATATTCTGCTATACTCATAGACCAGTGCCTTGATCAGCCATCATCAGAGAAGCTTCCTCCTGCAGCAGATGGGAACAAATACAGAGACCCACAATCAGACAATATGAAAAGAGTAAGAGACCTTAGACCACTTAGACCTAAATGGGATATCTCCATCAAATCCCTCCCCTCAGGGCTCAGGGAACCCCGCAGAATAGGAGGCAGAAAGAGTGTAAGAGCCAGAGGGGATGGAGGACACCAAAGAAACAAAGCCTTCTAAACACAGGACCCTTGCACATATGAACTCACAGAGACTGAGGCAGCATGCACAGGCCTGCATGGGAACACACCAGATGGGGTCCTAGAGCTGAAAGGAGAAGTGGACACAAGCTCCCGTCCCTACCCAGAAGCTATCGCCAACTGATGACCACTTGCAAATGGAAATTTAATTTTCTCCAAGGGTGTCTCCTTTCTTCCTTCCGTCCTTCCTCCCTTCTTCCTTCCCTCCCTTCTTCCTTCCCTCTCTCCCCCATCCCTCCCTCTTACCAGTCAAGATTAAAGTATTAATTGCTTCAAGAATACAAAATGATTTCATATTGGAAAAGTCTACACAACCAAATAAAAAAGGAAAGTGATAATTTAGATTCAGAAAAAGGTACTTTTGATAAACATTCACATATTATCATAATCATTCATTTAAGGAAAAGAAATTTGCAGAGAATGTTTTGGGCATAGAAGGCTGCCGCTTGATATACAAAACTTGTACATATTACATATGACATTAGAATAAAGAGGGAAAGGAGGTGAGGAAATCAGCCATGCTGACATCTGGGGGATGTTAAGGATACAGATGTTGAGATAGGAGTATGAGAGGTGGTTTTTAGTTCATAAAAATAAACAAAAATAAAGCTCATAGTATCTGTGGATAGAAGGTGATACTCTAAATTGCTAAGATGATGTATCTATTAAAAATCATAGAAAATTAATGATGAATTTTTTCTTTATTTGAGTTTATGATATAATTACATCCTTTCTCTCTTCCCTTCTCCCCAAAACCTTCCCATAATGATGAATTTTTATTAAACTACATTGCTATTTCATACTATCATCTCCTGAACATCCTGAACAATGCAATAAGATGAAAAAATAAGTTACAAAAACTAGAAAGAATTTCCAAAATAAATCTTATTTTATGCCAACATATTTGAGTACACAGGAAATCTAAGAGAATCTAGAAACCACAGGCGTATTTCATTAGAGAACTTCAATGCTGCCAGATACAAGATCAATGTAAAAATCAATCCTATTTTTATATTCAAGAAATAGGCAATTGGAAAGGATAATGATACAACAATGGATATAAAATTATAAAGAGTTGAGGAACAAATAATATCCATTAAGACCAGCAAATTTAATACTGATATTCCTCAACTTACTATGAGGCTTATATTCCAATCAATCCATTGTTAGATGAAAATACTGTGGACTGAAAATACATTCCATACATCAAACATCATGGCTTATCAATGCAGTACACTGTAGAACACTGGTTGCTCACCCTCTCAGTAATATGGATCCTAGATGCATGGCTTCCTGCTCTTACCAACGCCTCAAGAGAGTGTTGTGCTGTAGATTGCGTAGTGCTAGCCCAGTAAGGATCAAAAAATGCAAAGTATGGCTTCTACCGAAGGTATATCACCTTTGCACTATTGTGAAGCTGGGAAATCAAAGCTAGAATTGTTGTAAGTTGGGGACCAGCTGTCAGTACTTAGTAGCTCAAAGAAATTGAAAATGCACATAAGAAGGAGCTTCCATAAACAAGGAATGGGAAAATAAATGCATGCAACTGTTTTGGAAAACAATTTGATAATATTTACTATAGAGGAAGATGTACAAGTGTCACTACCAGTAATATCTCTTGAAGGTTTACTTTCAAGAGGAAATTTAGTAGACATGCTCAAGGGTACATGTACAAAAAGTATTCAGTGCTGCATCTTTTTAAAGCAATAAAGATTTGAGAACAAAGTAAATGATTATCAGCAGGAAAATGGTATGTTTACACAGCAATTACAACGAATGAATGAACTAAATCTACAAGCATCCATTTGTGTAGGGAAGGAAGTATCAGAGAACAGTGTCTAATGCAAGCCTATAATCCGGTGCTGTATAGGTGCGTGCATATCCAACAAAGCGTTACATAGGAAAGTGATAAACACTGAATGGCAGCTACTGGTTCCTTCCAGGCATACAGGAGGAAAATGGCACAAGGAGAACCTCTTATAGACATAAAATTCGTTCTTGTACATGATTTGAAGTGAGTATGAGAAAATGTCGATATTTGATAAAGCTGTTGCACAGTTATATTATTTTTTAAACAATTCTGAGTGTTTGATATATTTTATAGTGTTTTCGAGGTGAAAGAAATCATCTAGAAAGGCTTTTTTTTTTTATCACATAGGTCACACTCAGACTTACAGAACTCGGCGTTTCTGCCAGCTGGACACTTCAACTTTCCTTTCTGAGTTCTTTGTCTCCTCCTTAGGAGTTAGGTTGAGGTCATAGCTGCCTTGCAGCGGAGTGGCATAATTTGAAAGTTCCTGCAATGTACCAGTTTGCTGTGATAAATAACACAACCAAAAGGGGTCATTTGTCTTGCAGGTTGTAGTCCATCACTGAAGGAAGCCAGGGCAGGAATTCTTATACAACCCAGGACCACCTTCCCAGGGTGGTACAACCCGTACTGGGCTGTGCCCTTCCACATCAATCAAGAAAATGCCCCACAGAGATGCCTATGGGCCAATTTAATGGAAATTCCTCAATTGAGGAGCCTTCTTCTCAGGTAACTCTGCTTTGTTTTTTCACAGAAACACACTAAATTTACTTGCTTATCCCATTTTTTAAAAAAGATTTATTTATTTTTCGTGTATACAGTATTCTGCCTGCATGTATCCCTGCAGACCAGAAGAGGGCACCAGATCTCATTCTAGATGGTTGTGAGCCACTATGTGGTTGCTGGGAATTGAATTTAGGACCTCTGGAAGAATAGCCCGTGCTCCTAACCTCTGAGTCATTCTCCAACCCTGCTTACCCCACTTTTAATGAGAGAAGGTAAGACACATTTTCTCTGGCAAAGAGTCGATACTGAGATGGAGAGGATGGAGATGGGTGGGATGGAGCTACTGATGAAAGTTCTGTTTATTTTATTGAAAATATTCATCCTTTCAAATGTGTTTTTTTTTTCCTGAATCCTTTCTCACATCAGTGAGGAAGTGCCGAAACCTTACACCTCCTCAGTCTTGTTTTTGAGGATATATTGATTTAGTCTCATTTGTAAAAGCTTTCTCCCACTTCTGTTCTGTGCGTAGAACTTTACTTTGCATGAGAACAGGGGCTCTGCTCCCTCACCTCACCTTCACCTGATAATTCTAAGCCAGCCCTGCTCACCGTGTTCTCATTCTCCTCCACCCCAGTCTTCTAAGCGGCTTTGTCCTTATCATATTTTCAAATGAGAAATAATTCAGTTCAGAGCACAATAGCATTGTCATCCTGTGAAGCACTCTCACTTCTCAATTCTTGACTTAAAAGACCCAGTGTTCCTAGCTCACCCTCTTCTCTAAGTACCTTTCATTCTGCCCAGTTCCATGCTCAAAAGTTCTGCCCTTGATATTTCCAGCAAACAGACCTATGATTATATATAAGAAGAATATATTCTTTTGTATGTGAGTCATGCTTTGCCTTCTACATTATCTTCCACATTCCCCCCTCCCAACGCTTTTATAAGATGGAACAGAAATTACTGTCCTCATTTACTCCTGCAGAGACCGAGGTATAAAGACATCCACTTCTTAGAGTTTTTCAACTGCAGAAGGAAGACTTTAATTGAAGTTAATAGAAACAGAACAGTCAGCAAAGGGAAGTTCCAAGCCATCATGGTATCAGACACAGACAATTCCATGCACAAGAACCTTCTTCATCTGGCTCTGCTCAGGGATTTCCCCGGAAGCAGGTGCATTTGAGTGAGGTTTCCTTGTACAACAAAGATTTGCTCCAATGCATGGTGTGCTGGATAGTTTTATGTCAACTTGACACAAGCTAAAGTCATCCAAAAAGAGGGGACCTCAATGAAGAAAATGCCTCCCTAAGATGGAGCTGCAGGCAAGCCTATAGAGCATTCTCTTAATTAATTTGATGGGGGAGGTCCAGTCCATTGTGGGTGGTACCATCCCTGGGCTGGTGATCCTGGGTTCTATAAGAAAGCAGGCTGGGCAAGCCATGGGGAGCAAGCCAGTATGCCTCACCCTTCCATGGCCTCTGCATCAGCTCCTGCCTCCAGGATCCTACCCTGTTTGAGTTCCTGCCCCAACTTTCTTCGATGATGAACAGTGATATGGAAGTGTAAGCCAAATAAACCCTTTCCTCTCCAACTTGCCTTTGGGCTATGGTGTTTCCTTGCAGCAATAGAAACCCTAACTAAGAGAGATGAGCAGAGAGTTTCTCACTTAAGAAAAGCAGAGCTTGGGAGAGAAAGCCAGGGGTTTTTACCAATCCCAGTAGAGGCTGGAGACAGCCAGAGATGAGAAGGAAGGACAGCAAGGAGATGGGAGGGAGAAGGAGGGAGTGACAGAGAAGGAAAAAGTGTGAAACCATTTGCCCCCAATTTATCTTTATGAAAATTTGCTATGTGAAAATACTCACTTGAAAATGAGATAACTAAAGAAGTAATTATTTGCATTACAAATTAACTTTTCACTTCAAAAGAGTATTTACCACAGGTGTGACTCTGTGATGTGAGACTTCTAGCGAAGAATATGAGTTGGGAGAGGTGGGAGATTTAAACAATAAACTCCTGGTTGGAATATAATGGGAAGTAATTCCACTGATAAAGGGGAGCGTTCATAAAGAAATAGGTGGTGGTACAGGGAGTTCTTTGCAGAGTGCAGGTTTTGAAAGGGACATGAACAAAAGGCACACGCTTGGGGGGGGGCAGTGATAGATAAACTTCAACACAGAAACCTATCATGCACCTTCAAGAACGGAATGAAGGTGGGTAAAGCCAGGGAGCCTTAGGAACAGAGCTGCTTCACTTAGGGAAAAGGAGAAGCGCGAACATGGAGTGACTCATATTGTGAGTAAGTAGTGTAATGTCAATAGACTAGGAATTTGTACATTTTCCTTTTCTTATTTTGCTTATGAATACTCCAAGGTGCAAAAGACGGCTTTAACAAAATGGAGAAGATGGCATTTCTCTTAGAACGTATTTGTGTAGAAGGCATACACTGATAGGAACTCAATTGAAAAAGGGATAGAAATCCTTGGAGATTAATCTAGGCATCCAGGATAGAAGCTTGGGTGTTACCAGACCAGATTTGAGATGAAGATGGGGAAGGGAAGACACAGAAAAGAGAAAGAACGTGGGATACGGTGACCTGCAATTCTTCCCTATTTTTTTCCTCGGCTCACAGCTTAGATGATTCCACCCGAATTTTATCCGTTGCTTGGTACAAGTGGATTTCTTGTGGGAGTGGAAGGAACCTGGGAAAGATGAAAACCAAGTCTCTGAGGCAGTAGCCAGAGGGAAGGGGCATAAGGACCCAGCACATTCAATTGTTAAAGGAAGCAACCACTGTCTTAGTTACTCTTGTGTTACTGTGACTCACATAGCTTGTAGACGCAAAGGAGGAACGATTTATTTTAGCTCATGGTTTCAGAACATCACAGTTCATCATGGTGGAGAAATTTTGGAAGAATCCACGCTGATGGGAGCCTGTGGCAGAGGTTTCTCCCATTACAGTGGACCACGGAGGGAGAGTAGGCTGGAACCTGGTGGGCGGTGATAGCCTTCAAAGACCTGCCCCTAGTGTACACTTATGGCAGATTGGCCCGTATCCTAAAAGTCCTACAGCCTCCTAAAAGAGCAGCACCAACTGGCGAACAAGCATTCACACCTGAGCCCGTGGAGGACGTCTAAGTTTCAAACCAGAACAGTTTACTCCCAGTTTCCAAGGATGGTGACCGTCTCATAACACATCACACCTTTATCCAACTTCAGGAGTCTCACCACCTAAACAGTCTCAGCAACACCTAAATTTTTTGTTTGTTTGTTTTGTTTTTGTTTTGTTTTTAATGCGAATGAGTGTTTTGCCTGCCTGTATATATGTATACCACGTGTGTGCCTGGTACCCATGGAGGTCAGAAGAGGACATCAGATCCCTTGGAAGTGAAGTTATGGTTGGTTGTGAGCCAGCATATGGGTGTTGGGAGTCAAATCCAGGTCCTCTGTAAGAGCAACAGTGCCTTTAACTGCTGAGCCCATTTCTGCAGCCCCAACAAGGCACACTTCTGTGTGTCCCAGTATCATAAAAAAGGAACTTACATAATTCCAATATACAATGGTGTACAAATGAAGCAAACATTCCCATTCTAAAATGGAGGGAAATTGGACCAAAGCAAGACTGAAACCTCCAAGAGCAAATACTAGACACTGGGTCTCCATGTCTAGTATCCAGGTAATAGGATGTCATTAAGTGGGCTCCAATAGACTTGGGTAGACCGAGTTCTCCTACGGCCTTTCTACCTGTAGCATACATGACCTTTCACCTAGGCTGGCTTCTCTCAGTACCTTTAGCTTTCTTTAGCAAATGTCATGTGATTTTTAGCATCTTTAAAATCCTCCAATTTCCATTACAACTTAAGCTGTACACTGATAACTTCTCAGGAGCTTCCTGCAGGGAATTTGACCCTGCTACACACTTCTTGGCCTCAAAAGCATTCTCTTCTTTTCATTAGGACACTAATATCATCATATCAGTACCTCATTATTATGATCTAGCATATCCCTAATTATGTCCCTGTAGGTCTTATATTCAGATATGGTTAGATGGTTGGATAGGGCTTAACATAGGAATTTTGAGGAGACAGAACTGAGTTTCCAGCAAAATCCTTTATAGTCATTAATTGTTAATTCAGTTTCTACTTCATGCCCAAGTCAACTCCTACTGTATTGTTTGTCTCTATAGATTTTTGGTTTGGGTACATGTCATACAAACAGGATTGTGTAATTGACCTCCCAGCTTCTACTAGAGGTGGAAGCCATTGCCTCCTTTACAGTGGGCAGGCACTCTATCACTGAACTATGTCCCCAGCTCTTGTGTTTTCTGTTTTTTGTTGTTTGTTGTTTTGATACAAGGTCCTGCCATGTAGCTGAGGCTAGTCTTGATCTTATTATGTAGCCGAGGCTGTTCTCAAACACATGGTCTTCTGTCTCGGTCTTCTGAGTGCTGAGATGCCAGGCATGTAAGACCAGTCTGGCTAATAACTTACAGTAAGTTTTGAAATCAGGAAGTGAGAATTCTCCAACTTCCTTCCCTCCCCCCATTTTTGGAAATGATTAATTTCTGTCTTTATGGATTTACCTATTCTGGATATTTCTTCTTTTAAAATGTGTTTTGGCTAGTCTGGGTTTTTTGCATTTCTATATAAATTTACAATCTGCTCATGAGTTTTTTTTTTTTTTAAAGAAGAAAAAGCCTCCTGGAATGAGATATTGCATAAGTATACATATCAACTTGAAGAAAATTGTCATCTTAACATACTGAGTCTTCCAATCTGAGTATATGACATATTAGAGGTCCCCATCCTTTCTAATTTGTTGATTTTTCATAATTAAAAGTTTTAACTGATATAAAATTAGTCATTTTAAAGTGAATAATTCAATGACATTTAGTGACTACAATATTGTGCAACCACTCCGTCTATGTGGTTCTGTTTTCATTATCATAGGAGAAAACCAGGTAGCCCCCATTCCCCTTTCTTTCCATTCTTGGAAATAAACAATCTTCTTTTTCTCTCTGTGAATTTATCTATCTGAATATTTCATAAGAATAAAATCATAATAGATATGATTTATGTGTCTGGCTTCTTGCATTAGTGTAATGTGCTCATCCATATTGTACCATGGACCCATATTTTATTCCCTCGTATTGAAAAGATGAAAATTACTTTGAGACCAGCTAGAGATTATAGGCCGTCCTACTAAACTTCCATAGGAAGAGACACCAACTAGATTCCTGATGTCGTTCCTAGAGTCTATTACATGAAAAAAGTGCCACAAAGGGTAGATTGTGGTAGATGCTGGCATGTGCCTCCTAGAGCTCATTCAGGGATTTAGTCCACTAGTTGTTGTGAGTCACCATGTGGTCACTGGGAATTGAACTCAGAACCTCCAGAAGGGCACTCAGTGCTCTTAACCACTGAACCATCTCTCCAGCCCTAGTCTACTATTTCTTAAGAATGGAATAAAAGCTTTCAACTGAGGCGAGCCTTTGCCTAAATCATGCCTCCTCCCTAGAGGTAGTTCTCATCCAGTGACTGGCTGGGATCAAAATGGTCTACCTACTTTGTGGTTCCGTGGGACTCTCCTCTGTGCTGCTCCCTGGCACTCTTTGCCCTTACCCCTGCTTCCTCCATCCTCCTTGGATGTGTTGATCCCTAAGTCATAGCCCATTAAACATCTCCATTCTCTATGCAAATTTCCTTTTTAGAATTTCAATCTGAGCCCTACAAAGTCAATGCAATTTGAGTTGGGTCATTAAAAATTGAATATTCCAATCATGGGAAATAATGACTCTATGGCACTCTGAGCTGATTCAACAACATTTAGAGGATCATAACCTACTGAGGTCTTGTAGTTTAAGAGAAACTAATGAAATGGCTATATTCAGAGGAAATCAACCAAGATAGGTGGTGCAAGAGAATGCTTCTTGAATTAGAGGCAGAGGAATTGAAACTTTGAGGACTGTCTTAATCTCACATATGGAAGATGAACCTAAAGACTACTTTTGAAAGAGGTAGATTTTGGCTGAATGATATCAGGATTTTTTTTTCATAAATAAAAAAGGGTTTCATTTTATTTTATGTGTTTGGATGTTTCCCCTGCATGTATGTCTGTGCACAGCTTGCATGTCTGGTGCCTGTGGAGGTCAGAAGAGGGCGTCAGATCCCCGGGAACTAGAGTTACAGATGGTGATGAGCCTCTATGTGGATGTTGAGAGTCAAACTCTGGTCCTCTGCAAATGCAGCAAGTGTGCTCATCTGCCAAGCCATCTCTCCAGACCTGGCAGGAATTTTTTAAAAGGATAACTTGTCACATGTCTTGGGAAGTAATGAGCCAGCTCCTTAATATAGATGGATGATGATGGATCAGCAATGTTCAAGAGAGGATTTCAACACTAAGAACTGGAATACAATCCTTTTCAATTCTCAAATCTCTTGATTATAGCTTATGATAAATTATAAGCTTTTTAAGGGTCTTACTATGCAGATGTATAGAATCTGCTCAACTGTAATGCAAGATTCAGTGTTGTCAGTGTTTCTTAAAGGGAAAAAAATACCCTCCACCACTTTCAGTCTGTCTAGAATGACATGGCAAGGCACAGGATATATACAGGATATTTTCATGTATCATCCCCACCTACAATGAGTTGATTGTTCAGTTCCACCTTTTAAGACACAAAGAAGCAAATGGTTGATTTTGAATTAGCTCTGACTTTTATTAATAAGCATGTTTACAAGTTTTAAGGGCTCAGCAGATAATTTATATCTTGTTACAAATAGCTTTAGCATGTATTAGCATAGCCTTAGGAATTGAGGCTAGACACTTTTACTAAAAATAAAGTGGAACTCCGGGGAGTTTACAGAGTTGACCCAGACCATGAAGGGATTGTGTGCCAAGGATGAAATCCAACCTCTCATATTGTGGATGATAGGACTTTCATACTTATATCCAAATTTATCCACATCCCAAATCTTCTTCCTTCTGGACCATTCTCATTATATTTTATGGGTTGAATTGTATTACACACACACACACACACACACACACACACACACACACACACCCCAAAAAACAAAACAAAACAAAACAAACAAAAAGCTAAAGTCCTAAACCCTGGGACCTATAAACGATTTAATTTTGAAATAGAATCTTTGCAGATGTAACCAAGTTGAGATAAGGTAATATTTGGTGAAGGCAGCCCTAATCCAATGATTTATAAAGGGAAAATTTAGTCCCAGACACAACGCCACAAGAAGTTGCTGATGGAAACTGGAGTTATGTTGCCAAAAGCTAAGGACAAGTTGAGGGGATTGCTAGTAACCACTAAAGACTGGGAAGAAGTGAAGGAAGCTCTTTCCCTGGAGCACTCAGAGAAAGCACAACCCTACAAGTGCCTTGACTTTGTACTTCTGGCCTTTAGAGCCATGAGTGAATATAGTTGTTACTGTTTTAAATTGCCTCGCATGTGGATCCCTTGTTACAAAGCCCTGAACATTAGTTCCCTAACCAGGGCACTTCTGCCAGGCCAGAAGAGCTGGAGTGAGAAGTTGGGTTGACAGAATTGGGCATCGTGAGGGACAAAGCCAGGCAGTTTTGAGGAATAGATGTGTCTGCTCCTCATCGGATGATTAGGAGAGGAATTGTTGGGGCGGGGAGGACACAAAGCAGACTTCAGCAAGTAAGTTTCTGACATCATCAACTTGGGTGTTAGGTCACAACCTAATTGAGCAGGTGGCTGTCTGAGCAGGAAAAGGGCCCTGTCAGGTGCTACACATTTGTCCAGCAGTCAGACTACAAAGACAGCCAGGTAGCCTGGTCTGTTAAGGGAATAAAAGACAAGAAAAAAATCAGCTTGTGTGGTGGTGGTCAGGTGAGGTTGGAAAGAGTATGCCAAATAACTTGAGGAAGAGGATCTGGATAGGAGACGAGCCAGGTAGGTGTGACAGGCGAGGAGTAAACAGCAATAACAAAACCAAGGATGACTGTGACCCTTTTTTGCATTTGTTAGGGCTTTATAGTTGGTGAAGCCTTTCTGCTACCCTTGGACCATTTGTGTCTCCTGCAAAATCCATGCTGAGATGTAACTACTAATACAGTAGTAGTAAGGTCTTCAAAAGGTAACTAGGCCACGAAGGGTCTGCCCCTACAAATGGAATTAATACCTTACAAAAGGGCCAGAGGGGACCAGAGTGGCTTTTCTCCCACCACACCTTTGCAGTGTAAGGACACTTCATTTGTCCCTTTAGTGGGATGACACAAGAAGACACTGTCTCAGACACAGATATTGAGCCCACCCAGACAACAAATTTCCTGGTGCCTTGATCTTAGATATTTCAACCTTAAGAACTGTGGGAAAATAAATTTCTATCACTTGTAAATGATCCACTCTGCAGTCTTTTGCTACAGCAACAGGAACAGACAAAGAGAACCACTAGCTGGTGATTTTATCTAATCTTCAAATGGCCTCATAAAAAAGACTAGGATTTTAGGTCTCCATTTTTTCTCATGAGTAAACTGAAGCTTAGAGAGGTGAAATCCCTTGCCTAAAGCCACTTGTCCACGCTAGCACTAGAACTTCAAGCCCTTGACTCATGTCTGAACATTGTGTTTCCCATAAAGAGGGTCAGAGCCAACATGGAGTCATCCCTGCTTCCACCTGAGGGTCTGGACATCCTTAGAAGTCTGCAGCTTGTCCTCCCAGAGACCAGACTCTACACAAAGCAGAAACTCGTCGCACAATGGTGGAGACGGATGATTAATTGAGGTGAGGGCTGAGGAAGCGAGTGGTCCCAGGTCGTGTGCTTGGCCTGGACTCTCAGGTTCTGCCTCTGCCAACATGTGCCACAGAGATGAGCTGACAATGGCATCACCTGCACTGAGTCTTTGTGTCAGGAGGTAGTCATGGCAACTCACTTGCTTCCTCAGCTGATGAGTAGACAATTAGGCAGAATGGAGGAATCGGGTTAATTGCCTGTCGTCTCTTCTCTGCTCTCTGTGTATTGATTCGAATTAAGCCTTTCCAGTCATCTAATGTCAGCGGATACCAAATGAAGAGCACAGACCTAGGAGCCAGGATCTCCAGCAGATAACCATTTGTAAATGGCACTCTTGAACTCTCTGCCTCCCTGTGTGTTTCTGACCCAAGCATTCACAAAAAACAAATCTCTTTGACTGACCTCCCTTGCTTTCTGATCCGGTCTCTGAGTTGCCTAATGGTAACCATTTCTGATATCAAATCCATTCAACTAGGCATTCTGTCTTCTTCAGAGTGAGGATAAAAGAATTCAGATTAAAGCCTGTGTTTGTTGAAACCCAGGGTAGCACGGAAAGAATAGGTACATAAGTCGGTGGTGGGCACTCCACAGTGTGTGTAGCACACATGGGGGCTCGGGTCCAAATTCTAGATGTATTATGTGACAAGCGGTACCCTCGGCTTGGCTGCCACCTGGTTCAGAGCTACAAGAGACCTTGAGAAATGATGGAAGGAAACATCCTATCCCTTCAGTGTCATTAATATAGTCAGATGTAATTATTTGTGCGTATTTCCATGGTCTTTGCTTGTTCTGATTTTAGCATTTTGGGAGACTACCCTTTCTGAAACACCTTTTCTTTTTCTTTTTTTTTGTTTAAGATTTATTTATTTATTATGTATACAGTGTTCTGTCTGCATGTATGTATGCAAGCCAGAAGAGGGCACCAGATCTCATTATGGATGGTTGTGAGCCATCATGTGGTTGTTGGGAATTGAACTCAGGACCTCTGGAAGAACAGCTAGTGCTCTTAACCGTTGAGCCATCTCTCCAGCCCCCCTGAAACATCTTTTCTACATTTTAAAATCATCTCAACTCTGATAGTATTTGTCCAGGAAGTGATCTCAAAATTGAATTGGTAGCTACTAAACACCTAGAATCCTGTAGTTTTCAAATAGACAACAAGTAGGTAAGAATTATGTACAATAGATTACCTTCTTACTTGACTATAGGCTTCTTCAAGAGGATGGGGAAAGGACCACATCTTCCTGGACAGTGCTTCTCGGTGCCCAGCACAGTGTCTGACACATAAGAAGTTGATAAACTTGTATTTATTGAATACGTGGTTGATTTAAGAAAACAAGTAATGAAGGAAGAGGGAAATGTTTGCTTATGGCCCTGAGTTGACTATTGATTGGACTATATTAAAATTTCTGTGTTATTTGCAGTTTACTCAAACAGGGAGGGGAAATTTGATATTTCTTTGGGGTCTGAAAGAGGTTTCCCCAAGAACTATACCCTGATTTATTCAGTCCAACATTTCTTCTGAGACTTGTGGTTATATTGGCAGTGAAAATAATGAGCCCTGTGACTGAAGGCGCCGGCTCCTGGTGGGAACTGGGGAGGAAGAAAGGGGTGACAGGAGGCTCTTAGGATGAAGAGGATGCCGTGAGAACTTTAGAGGCATATTTGGGATTTCCCTTGAAAGCTCTTCTTGGACCAGACCCAAAAGAATCTGGGAAGTAGACGTTGTACAGACTAATTGACACTATGGAGCCAATAGGAGCTTTACAGTTCAGTGGTAGACGTAACTTTACATTGTATCTATACGGAGCTAAAAGTTTTTACAAGTCCTTGGGGGAATGTAGCAAAGTGGAATGAACAACCAGCTAGGATTCAGTACAACTGGCTCTCGTTAACCATGGGGGGGGGGGGCGGCCACAGTACAAGCCTTGGTTCTCTTTTATGTAAGGGAAGGAGAATGCAGAACCAACCACTCTCTAGAGACTGTGGATTTCTTATGTTACTGCTTAAGATTTGAACGTGGCAGGAGAATGAGACCAATATCTTAGACTGGATTCCAGGAAGTTTAGGTAGTTGGGTAAGTGCTCTATGTCCACTTGGGAGACAATTTATGTGCACAGTGCTTACCTGCTTGTTGTCTATAAAAAAAAATAGGATTCATAGTGTTTAGTAGCCCCAAATCCAGCTTTTGAGATGGCTTCATAGACAAATACTGTCAGAGTTGAGGCATAATTTAAAAATGTAGGAAAGTTATTTGGATATAGTAGATGGTTGGTGGGGTAGGGTTAAGTTCATCTTAGGATCTCAGCCACCTCTCCTCTTTGGAAGGAAGCCATGTGCCAGCATGGGGATCAGGTGCATGTGCATTCAATCCCTTGGCACTGATTGACAGTGTTCGGCCTGCAGGGAAGTGTTTAGCCTCCCTCTGTCTCACCGTCTTCGTCTATAAAATAAAGTCATCTTACCAAGGTTGTTATAAAGGTTGGTTACTTGATACCAGGAAAAGATACGAAGGGACTGGAGGGATGGCTCGGTGATTAAGAGCACTCGCCCCTCTTCCAGAAGACCTGGGTGCAGTTCCTGGTTCCAACATGGCAGCTCCAGTTCCAGGTGATCCAAGGACCTCTCTGACCTCTGCAGACATCAGGCATGCATGTGGTACATATACATACATGCAGGCAAAACTCCCATATGCATAAAATAAAATAAAATGAAAAATTATCTGCTGTCATCCTTCCTCACAAAGGTATTGATACCAATGCTTATATTTCTGCCTCTAGATTCGGATTGTTTTTATGTAAAATTCTATAATATTTTACCCCACAGGCTCATCTGTTTTTATTTATTTTTGAATGGGGAAGCCTAGAAATCATAAACCTTTACTTTTGAGGATTAAAGTGTCCAGGACTCAATTTTGCTTGTAACAAAAGCCTGTCATTCATATATATATATTGGAGACAGGGTTTCTCTGTGTTGTTTTGGTGCCTGTCCTGGATCTCACTCTGTAGACCAGGCTGGCCTTGAACTCACAGAGATCTGGCTCTGCCTTCCAAGCTCTGGGATTAAAGGCATCACCACCACCTGGCAAGCCTGTTATATTTTATGGCACTAAATAGAGGAGGCAGTGGGCAGAGAAGATTTGGGTTTCCACCCTGTGTTGCAATACCAATCATTATAGATAATAACACTTGTAAGTGCTAGAACCAAAGCATTCAGGACTATCAGACAACTAACTCATTAGGGTCAGATGAGTAAGAATGGGGTGGGTGAGACCTGGATTCTTTGTGAAGTTCTTAAAACTCTTTAGAGTTTGAACAGCATGCTAGCCACTAGCAGTCATGCTATATACCAATGCTCTTAAAGATAAACTGACTGAAGTTCGGGCTGACAGCATTTCATAAATTATCCATAAATTTGATTTTGATTCTGAAATCAATAAAAAAAATAGCTTCTGTAGGTGAGAAGGTAAATGTTGTGCATGTTCTAGCTCCTTCTAAATGCAATTTTGAATGACATTTCCAGATTACTTCTGGTGTTTTTCTTGAGTCACCACGCCCAGTTTTTGTTATGCTCTGAGCACAGTTGTTGGAGTGGTGCTGTTTAGGATGTGACCAGGGTTTTATGAAGATTATCATGTGATGACTTGGAGTGGCCATCCTCCAATGCCCTCAGTTCCGAGGCCCTTTGCAAGTCCGGACAAGCCACTACTACCCACATGGGCAAGGACAGCTGACACCTCGGTCATCGTTATCTATTCAGAACCTGGGAGGTGACTAGCACTTTCCGAGCACTCGGTGGATATCAAGACCTGAAAGTTTTGGGCTCTGTTAAGTAGATGAAAGTTCCTGGCTAGGAAACCCTTCGAATGATGGATAGCATCTGGAAGGCACGTTCTAAACCACAAAGTCAGCCATGACACTGCAGAGGAAACTGCCTTACCTTCTTCACTTAACTGTCTTCTCTTGAATGGTTCTGGAAATCAAAACACTAGAATTGTCTTGAGAAAGTCAGGGAATAAAGCATAGGGCCTCCCCTGCATCCCCCAGCCAGAGCTAACATGTAAGGGTAGAAATAAAACCCAAGTCCCAATGTGGGACAGTGTCTGCTCGGGGTGAGCAGACCCTCACTAAATGCAGCCGATTCCATTCCACAGAAAGGTATAAACATTGGCCTTGCCTTTCATGTTTTAGGATAGAGTGAAAGAAAACAAGCAAACAGACCCCATGGATGCTCAAGGTTAACTGCGCTGACAGTTAATTACAGGTCTGAAAGAAGAGGAGCGGACTGTCTACAAGACGGCTTCCTGGCTGTGATTTCAAGGACCCCTGGCAGGGTGAGACTGCCGAGACCTGCTCATTTTTCTTTCACTCCATTGCATCGTGTCTCCAGTGACAATTCTCTGTGTGTGTCCCACACACTTTTTTATCAACTTCTCTCTGAGTTGTTACCTAGCACTTAGCAAAGTGAAGACTGGCAGAATGAAGTCAGATGTAAGTTGGGGAGGTAGACCATTCTACTGTGGAATAAACAGTTGGTTATCCCTAACCAGGGTTGTCCTGCTTCATGAGTCTCCATACCACACATGCCAGAACACAGTGTAGGCATCCAAAGCAGACCCTGGTGGGCAGGGATCCAAACTGCCTGGCATCTTGAAGTGGGTAAAGGGAGTGTGGCCTCTTCTCTTCCTTCAGCAGGACAGGATCTTGAGGAAGGCTTTGCGGAACTCCACATTGAAGGTGGTGTAGATCACGGGGTTAAGGGCACTGTTCACATAGCCTAGCCATGTTGTGGCTCTGTAGAGCTCTGGGGATACATGGCATGCCTGACAGTGAGTATTAAGAACGTGAGTCAGGAAGAAGGGCAGCCAGCAGACGATGAAGGCTCCTGGGATGCAAAGAAAGAGAGGATGTGGGTAAGGAGTTTGCTCACCACTTTCCTTATAGATGAAAACAACGTGTACGTCATTGCTATCCTGGGCCCCAGGCTGGGAGTTGCACATGGCCTTTCCTTTCTGTTTGCTTAGCTTGGCGTCCACTCATTGATTTGCCTTTTCTTCCATTAATGCTATGTGACATCTGTGATTTACCAAACTTTAATTGATTCGATGTTAGAATTCAGGTTTTTTTTACTATAAGATTGAAAATTGGCCATATACATAGTAGAAAACTTGATACATACAGGAACACAGAAAGATACGAAGAGCCACCCACTGCTCAAAGATAATCACTTTTGACATCTTGATGAGTTTATTTTGTTCTTTTTTTTCTTATTTAAAATGATCTAGGTATCATCATATCATATGACAGTAGAGTTTTGCCTTCTTATTTTCTCACTTATATTTTAAAATAGGTAAATATTTATTAAACACCCAATGTGTGCCAGATACTTTCATTGATTCATTATCACTCGATTTATACATTATCATTCTATATGATAACCTAAATTAAGTGGCTTTATGAATTTCATTTAGGTCTTTTGAGTTTTCCTAAGAGTTAATATTCATCTAGAAACCTTTTTAGTTGTATTTTAGAGATTTTATAATTGAATCTCCAATCTTCTTTAAATGTGGCTATGATAGCCCCCACCGTGGCATCCAGCACCAGCTTCAACTAACCATCTAACCCAACCCAAATTAGCAAATTATCAGACTTACCAAGCACAATGACCACCATCTGGGTGGCCTTCTTCTCTCGAAGTGGCACTCCCCTGGGCTGTAGGGGCCCCAGCTTCAGGGATGTGGATAACCTGCCGTTGCTGAGTTTTCGAACCTCTAAGCTGAGCTTGGGCGCCAGGGTGGGGCTCAAGGAGTTCCGAGTCCTCTCCGCCCCAGGCACCCCTCCTCCTCCTTCTTGGAAGCCTGGGTCCCTCAGGGCAGTGTCTTGGCAGATGCTGTAGTAACGCTTCAGATCCCCGTGAGTCTGGCCAGGAGAGAGGGGTTGCAGGTGTGACAAGAGAGGGTCCTGGCATTTCTGGGGATATTGTTTGTCTTCTATGTGCTCCTGAATCGGAAAGATAATGAAAAGAAAAAGGAGGAAACCCTCCTTGAGTACGACCTACAGGGGGCGTAGTGGGACCTTGGGAAGTTACAGAAATGAAACCCGCTTCTGACTTTACAACTGAAAAGCTGCTACCCCATAGAACACTCCATCTTCACAGCAGACCATGAGGAAGGCACCCTGGCATTGTAGTCTGGTCTTTCTGAGTAGGAAAGACCTGGTTATAGCAATTAACATATTAAATGCCATCACTGGGATGTAGTCGGCAAAATCTGGAATGTGGGAAACTCTACAAGAGAAATGCTTCAAGTTCTTAAACAAATTACAGTAACAAGCACTTATGAAATGCAAAGGTATGGGCCTTAGATACTTGGGATTTGATTTTTTTAAAGATTTATTGATTGGTTGGTTGATTGATTGATTGATTGATTTAATATGCACTGGTGTTTTGCCGGCACATACTCTGTGTGAGAATGTCAGATCCCCCGGAACTGGAATTACAGACAGTTTTGAGCTGCCATGTGGGAACTGAACCAGGGTCCTCTGGAAGAGAAGCTGATGCTCTTAACTGCTGAGCCATCTCTCCAGCCCAGGAGACTCGTGTGTGTGTGTGTGTGTGTGTGTGTGTGTGTGTGTGTGTGTGTATGTGTGTGTGTGGTGTGTGTGTGTTTGTAGGTTGGAGCATAGATGAAATAAGGTTGGTCGCAAATTGATAACTGCTAAAGCTAGCTGATGGTGACTCTGGATTTGTTTTGTCTTTTCATTTAAAAAATTATATTTAATTTCACTGTGTTTTAAGATTGGGTGTCATATAGCCCAGGCTGGCCTTAAATTTGCCACGAAGTTTATAATTCTCCACCTCTCAAATACCTGGGTTATAGGTATGTATCACACTTTTATTTTTAAAATTTTAAATATCAATATTTAAAAGAGGGGGAGAAAAGAAAAAACACTAAGATTTGCATCATAACTTTCCTACTTAGTAGGTGTTATCCTTCAGGAAGTGCTAACTGTCTCTAAGCTTCAACTGTAAGAAAAATAACTAGGAAAAATAGAATGTGATTTTTTTTTCTGGTATTTTTGCCTGGGGAAGGGAGTCAGTGTATATGTTTGACATTTGAACTTTCCACATTCAAAAGATTAGACACTGGTGTCGATCTTGAGTAGGAAGTGGGATTCTGCAGTCCCTACTACCGAAGTCGTAAAGGCCAGCTCTTCCTTCGTTACCCTTCCTCTCCCCTGTCTCTCCAGGTAAACTAGCAGCTTTGGCACCTCAGCCACACCCAGACAAGGGGAGATTCACATGTGAATCTGTGGGTTGGAGATTTCAGAACTGTTGGTTTTTGTTTTGATATGATTTCCTAATTAACTTCCTAATTAGTATAAATATATTATGTTAAGCCAATCTATAATCAAGACAATATTTATGATTAAGCTGGCACCTATGATCCGAAAATCACAATATTTAACTTCTAGTGGGTTACTTCTGAAGGTTACTTGTTGGAGTTTAGTTGGGGTTGGGGATTAGTTCCTGGGAGTGTCTACAGAACTGAAGAACATCCAGCTTCCATGTCACCAATGTGAAAAGTCTCTCCTACAGGAAGAAATCGACTCTTCCAAGACTCCAAGCTGGTGACGGTGTTTCTTGGTTTGCTCTGTAAATCCCTAGACCTATCTCCATAGCTGACACGGGCAACACCAATTCCTCCATGGCTGGCTGGCAGAGAGACTTCAATTCCCAGATGGTAGGACAGAACCTGACTCTCCACCCTCCTGGCAATGCGGCCCTGTGGCTCTCCAATCCTTCCTGTGAAGTCAACACTTCTCCTTCAGCCTTGGCATCTCCTCAGACCACAGATCTGTCATGCTATCTGTTCTCATTCACAGCCAGAGTCTCTAACTGAGACATCAGGCCTATGGATAGAGTTGTTAATGAATTATAGAGAGACTGAACAAGACTCAACTCTTCCTCATTATTTGTTTTTGAAGTTTAATTTCTAATGTGAGTTCAGGAAGAGGAACCCTGGTCTTGTATGTGACATCCTTAGGCTCTTTCCTGCACTATGCCAGCAAGGCATGCCAAGGGCTGGCTTGAATTGGGAAGGCAAGGCTTAGGGGGACCATGAAATCGTCATAACATCTTTTTGTACACAGTAACAAACAGGACGCTTGAAACTTTTCTTTCTCTGGCTCTTCCTATGTGTCCATTTCATTGGCATTCTATTCCTCTGCTGCAGGTAGCTCTAGATGGCATCCTCACACCACATCTGAAAGTCATTGACTGCAGTCATTGAGATCTATCCCACTGGTCCCATAATTTCCAAATGTCATTCATTGGATGAAACCCATTCCGAGACTTCAATCACTCAGACTCTGGGATCTTGGCTTATATTACAAATACATATGTGGGATCAGTGAGGAATTCCATGTTGCCGTAGGAATGAAATCAAGACAAAACAATATCTTGGGAAAAAGACCTCTCACTCTTTTCCCTTGATCCAAGACATGGCCTACTTACCATTTGTCCCGTGGCATCTGACAGAAACCTGGCCCTTATTGAAAACTGCCGAATGGGATGCAGCCGCAGACAGGAAGGCTGGGTATTTGAAGGAGAAACAATCAGTTGTGGGATAATCTCTACAAAACTGAACCATGTCATATGTAATTATGTAGCATGACAGTGCTTGGAAGGCACTATGTTCATATCTTAAGCCTTAGGTCATGGTATCTCATTTCATGGGGACCAATACTCTTTTTTTCTACGAAAGTCCTAGGACTTTGACTCTGAGAGTCTGATCACAGGTCACCAGAGATTGGTCTAGACCCCCAAACTGGTTCTGTCTTTAAGACTAAACTCAGTTCTTTCTCTCCCCAGGAAGCCCTCCCTGTCCTGAACATATTGGTCACCCTCTTAGCATCTGCTGCATTTTATATTTGGGTACCTCATTCTTTCACTTCACACGTGGCAAGCATCCCAGACGGTTTTGCGTTTTTCATTGCTTTTTGAGTGGAGGTGAGGTTCATTTTCATGTCCAGACCCCAAGCTCCATGATGACAGTGGCTGTTTGATATAATGGTCCTTATGCTAGTTGGTTGGAAGTGATTGGTGTTCATGGCAGGGAAGCCACCATACGCCAGGTAGTAATGTGAGCAAAAATCTAAAGCTCAAGGAACTGAAAGATCAGTGCTGAGGCTCCAAACATCCTTTGTAGAGCCTAGGAAGACCCACCAGCTGGTCAGTGCCTCGACACAGGGACAGATCAGGAAGACAGGCATCAGTGGATGATTCTTGGAATGAATGGTTTGAGGAGACAAAAAAAAAAGCACTGGGAAAGCAGTGCATGGTATAGTACAGTGGAATACTACCCTGCCCCCATCCCAGTTCAATAAAATCAAACCTTGTGGGATGTCTGAGCGGCTGGTGGTGGAAGGCTCTGAAGAGAAGTGGAAAGTATGCTATCAGCTTATCAAGTAAGGTGAGATCTAGGGAGACCCACTACACTCAGCACAGACAACATCAGCTGAGTAGAAGGTGATGGGAAATCTGCCTCCTGAGTGCCAGTACTGGCACCACCTGCATGGATGGCCACGTGACTGGAGGCTAGGGGCTGCTGTGTCTCCCTCTAGTTCCTGCCAGGCACTTACCTGCTGCGGGAATCCAGGTCGGATGCTGATGCACTGGCTGTTCTGGCGAGTGAGGATCCGTTTCCGTCTCCTTTGTCTCAGCACCATGTAGATCCTGGCATAGACCAGGACAGTCACCCCGAAGGGAACGTAGAAGGACACCACTGAAGAGTAGATGACAAAGTCAGGGTTGGAAATGGAGCAGATGTTGGGGTCCCCTGTGAGTGAGAGACGGGGAGAAGGTAACACAATTATCCGAGCGTTCGTCCTCGGTGTGCAGCGCTGAGCATGAGTTCACACGACCTGATGTGGGGATGTGGATAGGAACGCACGCTTTCAGGCACCCATGTTGTCAGCACTCTGAAGGAGGAAAGCTAATTCATCTTCGTACCTCTTGCAGTTGGCTTCAAAAGCAAATCTCCCAATGATTGTATTCCAGACACTGATCTGAACGGAGGCTGTGAAGATGAGTGAGACACGGAGTTTGCCCTTGAAGGAGCCAACAGTCTGGCTAGACAGATGATCTCTTCTATGCAAATGGTCAGTTGTAACCCAGAGGGATGTAGCCTAGGAGGCTAAGGAGGGCCACAGAACAGGAGGAGGGCAGAGGCTTCTGGGAGCCTAGGAAAGGGCCTGCTGGTGTGGAGGCAAGAAGAGCTGGCTGAATGTAATAAAAGGAAAAGGCTTCTTCTGAATCCAGGGGGTGAGGCGGGTGGTGATGGGCTAGAAAACAGCAACCAGGGAATCCCAGCACTGGATAGGATGGAAAGAGAGCTGGGTAGGAGACCGGGAACTCAAAAGGGTCCTTATCCCCTGAGCTGTGGAGATGGCTCGGGGGGTTAGGGGCATTTGCTGGCAAATCTTCCAGCACCTACATGGCAGCTCTCAACCACCCATAACTTCAGTTCCAGGGGATCCAACACTTTTTTTTCCTGGCCTCTGTGGGTACCAGACACACACTACGCACATACATACATGCTGGTGCTCACTCATACTTATACATAAAGATAAAAATAAAGAAATGTTTAAAAAATGAAGAGTTCTTGCCCCTAATGTATGGCCCAGAGCACCACTTTAACCTCTCTTTGGAAATCCTATGGTTTTGCCTTCTTCACGAGAAGATGTGGAGAGTCATCCAGTACCCAACACAAGGCTAGAGACCTGCTCCATCTTGAACCGGAGTAGGGAGGCAAGCTAACATCTACCAGGCCAAAGGCTTCATATACATGCTTTTACCCAATCAGAACGGGAGTGGACATTACTGTTTCTATCCTTAGATACACAGGCTGAGTTCAGAAAGGTTTACTAAGTGGCCCAAGGCAACACCGCCTGGAAGATACTTTTCTCTAGCCCTCTGACCCCAAACCGATCTTCCTTCTGTAATTTCAACTTTCCTGCTCTTCTACTCCCGGGACAGGACACATCTGTGCCTCCTCCCACAATATCAGCAACAGCTGTTGGCACACCTGCTCCAGTCTGCCCAGAAGAGTGGCAGCTCAGCCCCAAATCTGACCTCGGGAGATGTGGCCTGAGATGTGAGATGGCGGAGAGGACCGTGGCCACTCTGCTCTAGTTCTGTTTCTCGGGCTCCTGAAATGGGTTGAGGACAGACAGCCCTGGGTGTGAGCCATGGACCTGCTGCTTATCAGCTGTTTCCTCTTGGCATTGTCACCTGAGGTACCCAGCTTTAGTTTCATTTTCCACAAAAGGATAACAATATTTCTTGCATAACAGCAATGAGAAATAATGAGGATGAATGATTGCTATGATTATTATCATCTTTTTTTTTTTTGTTATATCATCTTCTGGGTTTTTTGGACCTAAGACAGGAAGTATCAATTGAAATAAAAGTTTGGAGAAAGACTCACAAGAGAACAATATTTTCGGGGAAGGGAAGAGAGAAAACTAAGAACTAAAATGAATAGAGAGAGTATGTCCAGCACCCAAGGAGGCATTTCAGTGACAGCATAGCCCAGCATCCTTCCAGGCTGCTCCCAGATCCTCTCATTCTGTTGGAGATGGGATAAAATTGATGCCATCTCACCAGACTTTGCATCAGCATCCCTCACAAACAGCACAGACGGCCCTGAGTAGTGATCACCAAGCCAACATCTTCTTCTGTTCTGGGGACAATGAGTTTGGGGGCAGGCGTGGGGTGGCAGCTGGTGGGCCTTCTCTGTCTCTAGGGAGCCATGGAGTCGTGATCAGCCTGCCATTATGGAAGTCAGCTCGCCTGCTGTCACTGGCTGGCCCAGATCTCAGTGCCACCTGTGGTGAGGAGGAGTCTCAGCATGTGTTCTGTTAGTAAGAAGGGCCAGAGGACGCACTCTCCCAAGATTTAGCTCGCTGCCGGCCTTGGTGAGCTGAGTGTTCCTCATTTGTCCCTGTGCACAGTCTCTCTCTTTCTCTGCCCTCCTTGCTACTGGGAGGCTGACTTCCATAAATGAACTATTTTTGAAAATAACAGAGTCAAGAGTAGGTATAGTATGTTTCTGTTTCTCTCCCTCTCTCTCTCTCTCTCTCTCTCTCTCTCTCTCTCTCTCTCTCTC
>CABHPP010149033.1:918-24635 GCA_902168425.1 Peromyscus attwateri | reverse complement strand
ATAAAATAAATTTTTTAAAAAGAAAAAAAAAAAAAAGGCTGAGCACTTAACAGTCATGTAGTCTCAGAACTTTGTTTAGTCTTCAGTCTCATAATCAACCATCTCTCTGCAAAGAGAAGCACCTCCACAGTTGCCTGTAGTTCTTTGAGTAAGGCTGAGGCTTTGTGGGCTTTCCCTGCCTGCTTTGGCATGTCCATTGGTGTTATCCTTGTTCGGTGCATGTTTAGGGAGGCATGCTGGTGAGACTTTATGGGTGTAGAATGTTCTCATCTTTTTTATTCCATGTCCCCTGTCTGCCAATAAAATTCTACCCTCCACTGAGAGAAAAGTTGCAAATTGTTGGATAGCAGTCTCAATTAGGATAACAAAAACATGTTTGTTTTAACATAAAATATTAATAATATGAATAATCAATTAGAAAACATATTTAATAAATGTTTGTAAACAGAGCATCCTAACTTCTCAAAATTAAAACAAATCAAACAATAAACAAACTTGAAAATCAAACCACATTTGGAGTCTTTTCTCTAAAAAATTTAAGAGAACAAACAATGACTTCTTTTTTGCGATAAAGGAGGCCAGTTCTGGGACACAATCTTCTATTATTATTATTATTATTATTATTATTATTATTATTATTATTAATTCATCTGTTTATTTTGCATCCTGGCTGCCACCTACCCCCATCCTCCCCTCCCAGTCACCCCTACTCCTACCCCCATTCACACCAGGCCACATTCTTAAAAGTCATTCTCTAGATACAAATACAGATTTCTCAGCTGTCATCAAAGGGCAACCACCCCACTTCCACCAGGCTTAGTGTCTGCACAGCCCAGTGTAGTGCTCTTCAGAAAGTAGAAGCCAAGGACTCCAACAAGAAGATGGTTAGCTGAGAGCTGGACCTGAAAACTGAGCAAAACCTGTGTTACGTCTACTTGACCTTCTCTTTTTTTTTGGTGTGTGTGTGTGTGTGTGTGTGTGTGTGTGTGTGTGTGTGTGTTTGCCTGTGTGGACACAGTGAAAGCACAAGTCAGAACTTGACATGAGGATGTCCTTGCTTATCACTGAGATCCTCCTGTCTCTCCACACAGCACTATAGTTGTAGGCACACATGCTTAGATTTAATAGGGGTCCTGGATATCTGGTCTCAGATACTTACACTTGTGCACCAAGCAGTTTGCCCACCAAACCATCTTCCTAGCCAAGGCATCTCTCTGAGGATCCATCTCAAGAAATTTGGTGAACTGTACTAGACTTTGATCATTGTACTTGGTGTTTCAAAATATTAATTTTATTTTTTATTGATTGAGTGTTTGTGTGTGTGTGTGTGTGTGTGTGTGTGTGTGTGTGTGTGTGTATTTAATTGCACATGAGTGCAGGTGCCCCAAGAAACCAGACATTGCATCTACCTAGCACTGGAGTAACAGAAAGATATGTGGTGTCAGACATGTGTTGAAAACTGAACTTAGGTCTGCAAGAGAAGCTGCATGCTCTTCAACACTAAGCTATATCTCTAGCCCCTGTACAGGGTGTTATGAAGATATTCTTAGGTTGTGCAATGTATGTTTGATTCTTCAGACTTCTGGAGCTCATTCTTTCCTCAGGAAGACTCCTCAGTATTGTCACTACATAGATTAAATCATTGCATGGGTTGTCTTGGGCTGATATTTCATCTGGTGTGGATATAATTTTTAATCTGCTTTTAGATCTAAAATGTGCATATCACTTTTCTTGGATAACATGGTGATCTAGTGTTAATCATAGTATGGATACATTTTATAGCAATTAAACTAACTCAGAGGTAAACAAGCTATGACACACAGAATAATTTTATGAGAAAGGATTCTTTGGAATATGGTTGTACTAATTTCCAAATTATCTTCATGGGATGTCTGGGGAGCTGAACACTTGTGACAAGCACTATGTGGACATCAATGCCTTCAATATTGTTATTTGTCCCTTTAAGAAAAAGTAACAAACTTTAGAGCAGTCCATTTCTTGAAGTAAGTCAATGATCAAACAATACTTTCAGCATTTTATGAAATGACTCCTGGGCTCATTTTTCTAGTTTCTAACATGCCTCATGCACTTAGCATCTGTGAATGACATGGGAAGAAAGAACCACAAGAACTGTTCTCCAAAAGAAAGTAAAAGGTCATATCACTTTTTCTTAACCATACTAGATGGGCTATCATTTTTATGGCCACAATAGATGCTAGATATGTATTGAGCCTGAGTTCTTAATTCTCTTCCACGTGACAAATCTAACAATTTCCCCTCACAACTAACTAGTCAATTTCTTCAGATTATGTATTTAACAAAGAAGTGAAATGGTTTTGTTTGTTCATCCATCATTTGTCATCATCTCAGGTGTGCTATGACTATAATGTATTCATAACACTGAGCTAAGTACTGTGGGGAACTAAGTAGAAACTACAAATTCCACAGACAGTGGGGAGCACATATGAGCAGAAAGCTGTGGAATTCCTTCCTCTAGACTAAATGCAACTGTAATCCTGAAATGTAAATGTAATCCTGAACTCAAGGCAACTGTGGTGACTTGCCCACTCAAGACTAGCCCTATCAACAGTTGGCAATGGAAGGGGCCTGGTTTGAGGTGCAGCATCCTTTTCTACTGAGACATTAGTTGGCTGTTGGTAGATTTTTGGAAAAAGGAGAATCATTGACCCAAATTGTGTACCCACCGAGTACACTAGATTCCGATTAGTAACGTCAAACCTATGTGATGTGGGGTGTCCTTCTGTACACTGCAAATATGTGTTGCTTCTACTGGTTGATGAATAAAGCTGCTTTGGTTTATGTCAGGACAGAATATAGCTAAGTGGGAAAGCTAAACTGAATACAGGGAGAAAGAAGGGCAGAGTCTAAAGAGACATCATCCAGCAGACCAAGGAGCAAGATGCCAGCCGAGCAGTAATACCATGGCCATGTTGCAATACATAAATTAATAGAAATGGGTTAATTTAAGTTGTAAGAGCTAGTTAGTAATAAGCCTAAGCAATAGGCCAATCATTTATAAGTAATATTAAGCCTCTGAGTGGTTATTTTATAAGTGGCTATGGGACTAGGCTAAATGCAGAAAAGTCTCCAGCTATACCTATGGTCACACAGAGAGACCTAGTAAAACTCAGTGGGTCACTAAACAAAACACATGGATAGGAATGTGAGAGTGAGATTTGATGGGAGGAAGTGGTAAACTGGTGCAGTAGGCAGGTAAAAGATAATAGTGAATGAAGGTCAGCATACATGATGTACATGTATGAAATTGTCTAAGAACCAATTCAATTAAATTTTTAAAATAAAATTAACATGTGGAAGAAACACCTACAACTTACATATAATATGAGTAATTAATTCAGCAAATGAAAAGCAAAGTCTATATCTATATGTCACATGATATTACTCACTTTATTCAATACCTTGTACTGGTGGTTGTCCATTCACTCTGCCCTATAATAGAATGTAATGATACCAAAGAGTTTAGACTTCAGTCAACCATAGCCCAAGAATGAAATTGATAGGGCCTTAACATATTCTCAATGGGTTAAAACATAATGGCCTTACATGCTGTGCAGGCTACCATGAGAGGCTATTGATAGATGTTCCCAGACAAAGAATAAAAATCAGTATCTGATCTCCAAAGATGTCTGCCCCCAAGCCCAAAATGCAATGCTTTCTGTAGTCTTGAGAATGTGAATGAATGGCAGAGTTCAGCCCCTTACCAGCTCACTTCTGCCATCTGTTCCTTAAGATATGTATACCTTGGATGTCTGAAACATGACTTTGAAGTTAACAAAAAGTATATTTATAATAATAATAATAATAATAATAATAACTGTTATTATTATTATTATTTGATGATGATGTTAATCCTATCAATCAATCAGAACGGGTGAGTTTCCCATCTTCTGGTATCTTTTTCAATTTCTTTCTTCAAAGACTTGAAATTTTATCATACAAGACTTTCACTTGCTTACAGTTACCTCAAAATATTTTATATTGTTTGATGCTATTATGAAAATGTGTTTCTCTGATTTCTTTCTCGGTCCATATGTCAACTGTATATAGGAATACTACTGATTTTTTTGAGTTAATCTTATATCCAGCTACTTCCCCAAAAGTGTTTATCAGCTGTTGGAGTTTCCTGCTGGAATTTTTAGGGTCATTTATGTATTTTATCAATACCATCTACAAATATAGATACTTAAACTTCTTCCTTTCCAATTTGTATCTCATTTATCTCCTTCAGTTGTCTTATTGCTCTAGGCTAAGAATTTAAGTATTACATTGAATGGTTATGGAAAAAGTGAACAAAATTGTCTTATTCCTGATTTTAGAGGAATTGCCTTGTGTTTCTCTCCTTTTAAGTTGATGTTGGCTATGGGCTTACTGTAAATTGCCTTTATTATGTTTAGGTATGTACACTGTGTCTCCAATCTCTCCGGGAATTTTATAATGATGGGATGTTGGATTTTGTCAAAGGCCTTTTCTGCATCTAATGAGATGATCATTTTTTCTTTCAGTTTGTTTATATGGTAGATTACAATTTTTAATTTTTATATATTGAAATATTCCTGCATTTCTGAGAAGATGTCCATTTGATCATGGTAGATGATCTTTTTGGTGTGTTCTTAAATTTAGTTTGCAAGTATTTTTGCATCTATGTTCATAATTGATCTGTAATTCTCTTTCTCTGTTTGGTCTTTATGTGGATTGGTTATATGACTTCATAAAATTATTTGGGCAATGTTACTTCTGTTTCTATTTAATGGAATAATTAGAGGAGTATTGGTGTTAACTCTTCTTTGGAAGTCTGGTAGAAATGTGTGCAAAAACCATCTGGCCCTGGGCTTCTTTTGGTTGGAGACTTTTAATGACTGCTTTTATTTTACTAGGGCTTAAATATCTGTTCAAAATGCTTATTTGATCTTGATTTAACTTTGGCAACTGGTACCTGTCCATTTCTTTTAGATTTTCCAGTTTGCTGGAGTACAGATTTTTAAAGTATATCCTTTTGATTCTCTGAATTTCCTTGATATCTGATTTTATTAATTTGGATACACTCTTTCTGTCTTTTGGTTAATTTAAATAAGGGCTTGTCAATCTTATTGATTTTCTCAAAGAATGCACTCTTTGATTCATTGAGTTATTTTCCTTGTTTCTATTTTGATTTCATCCATGAGTTTATTTCTTGCCATTTTTTTCCTTTCAGATGTGATTTATCCTTTTTATTCTAGAGATTTCAGGTGTATTGATAAGTTGTTATTATAAGACATCTCCAATTTTTTATGTAGGCACTTAGTGCTATGAACTGGCCACCTAGTACTGTTTTCATTGTGTCCCATGTTTGCATATGTTGTGCATTCATTTTTATTCAATTGTATAAGGTCTTTAATTTCTGTCTTGACCAATTTTTTTCACCCAGTAGAGAGCTGTTCAGTTTCCATTACTTTGTAAACTTTCTATCATTTTTGTTGTTGTTGATATCCAGCTTTAATCCATGGTAGTCTAATAGGATGGAAAGGTTTACATCAATTTTCTTATATCTGTCAAAAGCAATCTACAGATTCAATGCAATATCTATCAAATTCTAACACAATTCTTCACAGACATTGATAGGACAATTCTCAGCTTCATATGGAAACACACACAAAAAAGCCAAGATAGCCAAAACCATTCTAAACAATAAAAGAAATGCTGTAGGTAGCACTATTCCCAATTGCAAGCTGTACTATTGAGGTATAGTAATAAAACTGCATGGTATTCTCATAAAAATAGACATGTTGATTAATGGATTTGAATTAAAGTCCCAGAGGTAAATCTACACACCTATAGAAAACTGATTTTTTAAATAAAGAATACAGAAATAAACACTGGAAAAAACAATATCTTCACCAATGGTGCTGGTCAAACTGGATGACTGCATGTAGAAGAATGAAAGAAATCAATGGATACCACCCTGAACAAAACTTAACTCTAAATATATCAAAGACCTCAACATAAAACCAGATACATAGAACCTGTGCGATGAAAAACTAGGTAACAACCTTGAACTCATTTGCACAGGAGAAGACTTTCTGAGCATAACACCATAAGCATAGGCATTGAGATCAACAATTAATAAATGGGGTCTCATGAAACTGAAAAGCTTCTGTAAAGCAAAGAACACCATCAATCAGACAAAGTGTTAGACTCCAAAATGCCAGAAGATTTTTTTACCAACTCCATATCTGATAGATGACTAATATTTAAAATATATAAAGAGCTTAAGAAACTAGAAACCAAGAAATAAACCAAAAACAAAAACAAAAAAAACAAATAACCCAATTAAAAATTGAGATACAGATCCAAGCCAAGAACTCCCACTAAAGGAAACTCAAGTGGCTGAGAAACATGTAAATAAATGTTCAACATCCTTAGCCATCAGGGAAATGCAAATAAAAACTGCTTTGATATTTCATCTTACAGATGTTAAAACTACCTAGGATCAGTAACAGAAGTGGCAGCCCATGCTGGAGATGATGTAGAAGACAAAACATTCATCCATTGCTGGTGAGAGTGCAAACTTGTACAACCACTATGGACATAAATATGGTGGTTCCTCAGATAATTGGGACTTGATCTACCTCAAGATCTAGCTATACCAGTTTGGGGCATGTATGTGAAGGACAGTTAACCCCACCACAAGGACACTTTATCAACAGTGTTCATTGTTGCTCTATTCACAATACCCCAAAATTTGAATCTACCTAGATGTTCCTGAACAGAAGAATGGATAGAAACTATGTGGTACATGTACACAATGGAGTTAAAAAAAGAAAAAGACATAATTTAATTTTCAAGCAAATGGATGGAACTAGAAAAATATACTGAGTGAGATAACTTAGACCCAGAAAAATAAATATGGTAGCATTCAATTATATGTGAATATCAGTTATTACATAAATGATAACCAAGCCACAATCCATGGACTGGAGAGTTTAGGTATAGAGGAATGGACTAGGGTAGACTCATGGATCTCTCTGGGAAGTGGAAATAGAATACATTTTATGGGTCAACTGAAATGGGAGGACCAGATGGGGAGGGGAAGAGAATGTAGGGAGACACAAGAATTGAGGACATTTATGGTGTGGTGTGTGAACCCAATGCAGTGGAAACTTCCTTAAATATATGAAGCTAATTCTAATGAAGTCTCCAAACAATGAGGGAGATAGAGTCCAAATGGACATCTCTTGTCAGCCAGTTGAAGCTTCAAGCATTGGGACTAGTTTACATACAATTGAGTTGTTGGCCCAAGGGGTCCCTTGAAAATCTCAAAACAACTGAAATTGTTGCCAAGACAATAGGTTGTTTTCCACAAACACACAGCAAGGACCCAATGATGAAGGCAACATATACAAAACTCCTTGAACAGAGAGAGTTCTAGCTGGTGCCTACATAGAACCTTAATCCCTATGTTCTAGTGTCTTTGGTATGGTAAGGTATTCTACAGGCTGCCAAGAGAAACATGTACAACAATTCAGCCACAAAATCTTTGATATTCAATGCTGTCCTGCTTGCAAAATATAATAGGGCAATGGTGGCACAGAGCTGCAGGGAGCAATGAACCAATAACTCCTTTGACTCTCACTCCATGAGAGGGAACCCATAGCCAACTCTGTGTGGGTGACCAAGAACCGTAGACTAGATAGGCCAGAGACCTGGGGTAAAACCAGATACTACTGATGCCTGTCTCAAAAGGATAATAAAGAAGAAAGTAATAATAAAATGATTCATAACAATATTCTGCTATACTCATAGATCAGTGTCTTATTCATCCATCATCAGAGAAACTTAATCCTACAACTGATGGGAACTAATATGGAGACCCACAGCCAGATACTAAGCAGAGAAAAAAGACCTTGGAACATCCATCTCTAAGTGGGTTGTCACAACCAAATCCCTCCCCTCAGAGCTCAGGCAAACTTGCAGAAGAGGAGGCAGAGTGTTAGAGTTAGAGGAGATGGAAGACTCCAGGAGAACAAGGCTTTCTAAATCAATTGAGCAACGCTCATATGAACTCACAGAGACCAAGACATCATGCACAGGGACTCTGCACACATATGGCTTTCAGTTTAGTGTTTTATGGGACTACTGAGTGTGTAAATAATTGTGTCTCTGATTCTTGTACTTTCTCTTGAGTCTTTTCCTTCTGTTGGTTTGCCTTGTCCAACATTGATATTATGGTTATGTTTTATTGTATTGTAGCTTATTTTGTTAAAATTGTCTTATTTAAATAAATTTAATTATTATATTAAATTTAGTATTTCATTATAGCATTTTAAATAGAATTATTTTTGTTGATTTTCCTCTCACTTTCTCCAGGACCTCCCCGTCTTCCTTCCATCCTCCATCCCACAAACCTATTTTCCACTTTACATGTCTCCTATGGCCTCTTGCCTTCTGCTTTCCTCAGTATCTCTTTCCCATTTTTATCATCTCTGTTTAGTGGAATAGTCTAAATCCATGCTCACCCCCACATACATACATACATTATAAACAATAATCTGCATATAAGAAAGGACACATTTTTTTTTTCTTTCTAACTCTGGGTTACCTTGCTGGATGTTACACTCTCCCGATTCACTCATTTTCTAAAATCTTCATGATTTCAATTTTCTTTACAGCTGAATAAAATCACATTATTAAGGTTCACAAAAAATATTGGGGTTATTTTTTAGTAGGAAATATTGGCATGTTGCTGGAGAAGTGTTAGCTGCTGCAACTGGGTTTCTAGGTGAGCCCCATGACTGCCCCTGCATTATCTTCCTAGAGAACCTAGTCATTTTAGTCATTTTTAGATAATATGCATCTATATGAAAGCCATGTGACATTTGCAGTTTCAATTACACTCATTGAACATTATATTTAAAAATACTAAATGGGAAAATAATGTGTATGTTGTTAATTTTATTATAGTAATATGTTATATAATTCTATATTTCTTCTGTCACTAATTATTGTTGCTAATACTTTACCATAGCTAATGTATACATTAAACTTTGTCATGGGGTGTGAATATTTGAAAAGTTGGTAAATGGAGAAGGATGTACGCTGTTCAATCACAAAGTTGGAGGGTATAGCATGAATCCACAATGGCTATGGAGGGACATGCACTTCTGTTTCTCACAAGAATAAATGGAGCAAAGTATGATATGGATTTCTCTGAAACAGCAGTCTGGAAACCCTTTCAGGAATGTTCTACTTCTGAATAGCAGTTGGGAAGACTACTTCACTTTTTCTGAAGAGGCATTTAAAGCAACGTAAGGGAGCAGAAGCCAAACATCTTTTCGGAAATTGTATCTGCACAGTGAAGTACAAGAGCACACACATGTCCTTCTGTGATCTTTGCAGAACTGCAACAATAATTTTCTGGAGGTAGGAAGACCCCCAACAAAAGATCACCCTCTTAGTTCCTGTCAATTCCATCTGGTTCTGGTTCTTCTGGACTCCATAGTACAGCCACAAGGCATGGTCTTTGATATTACCCACTCACTGTAAGAGTGTGTGTGTGTGTGTGTGTGTGTGTGTGTGTGTGTGTGTGTGTGTGTGTGTCCCTCTATATTCTTGTGGAGGAAATCACCTAAGTGTGCAAGTGCATATATGTATACATGTGTGTGAAGTTTTGAGGTCAAACATGGATGTCATTCCTAAGGAGAGTACCTGTTTTTAGAGAAAGTATCTTTCGCTAGAACTTACCAACCAGGATACAATGACCGACTTGTATTTATCTCTGCTTTCCCATCTCAAAATTACCAACATGTGCTGCCATGCACAGCCTTTTACCCATGTAAAGTTCTGGCGACTGAGACTGAGGTCTCTGTGTTTGTAGAGCAAGCCCTTTACCAACTGTGCCATCTCTTCTCTCCTCAGAGGGATGTTCTAAAATGTCAGTGTTACAGACCAACTCATAAAATTTCATGAAAATTTCCAAATATTTATAATGTCACAAGGAACCTATGTATTATAGCTTCCACCTGCCAGTTCCTCTTCCTACACACACACACACACACACACACACACACACACACTTTAGCTCCACTGGCAGCTCTGAAAATTATGTAGAGTCACTACTTTCCTCTGCCCACAGGGCACTTATGCAAGGTGACTCCTGTCTCACCTCATCCAGTTGAATAATTCTGATTTCTTTACTCAGTCCTCACTTCCTCTGTTACATTTTACTTATGTACCCTAGTGTACAAGTTTGCTTTCTATTTTTGTGATAAAATATTAAACAAAACCAACTTGAAAAGGAACGGGCTTATTTGGTTTACATATCCTGATCTTAGCCATTTATGAGTTTAGCCATGGTAGGGAAGACATTCAAACAAAAGCTGGGAATAGTAGGAACTGAAGAAGAATACTATTTACTGGACTGTGCCTATTGCTTGAACAATCAGTTTTCTTATACTACCCAAGAACACCCATCCAGGCATAGGACAACCTCCAAGGGGCTGTGTCCCTTCACATCAATCATCAATTAAGAAAATTTGAGATCTCAATCCTCGGGGGAGTCTTTGCCCTGGAGGAGATGGAAATGGGGGGTGGGCCGGAGGGAGGGGGGAGGGGCAGGAGGGGGGAGAACGGGGGAATCTATGGCTGATATGTAAAGTTGAATTATATTGTAAAATAAAATAAAATAAATTAAAAAAAAAGAAATTTTGAAACATGCTTGCTTACAGATCAATCTGAGGGAGGAATTTTCTCCCTCAATTGAAGATATATCTTCCCAGATGACCCTATCTGTGTCAAGTTGATGAAAAATAATTACCATACATAGTCTAGAACAAACCTTTCATTTTATATTTTCAAGACATCATCCTTTCTTCCTTCCTAGAATTTATTCCATGGTCTTATTTGACATTTACATGTATAGTACCTTAAATAGTGTCTTGGAGATTACTAGGTAGTAATTTCTGTGTGAGGGTTAATTTTGACAACTTGACACAGCCTAGAATCACCTTGGAAGGGATTCTCAATGAGGATTTGTCTATTGTGGGCTCGTCTGTGAACATGTGTTTGGGGGTTGTCTTTAAGTTAACTGATATGAAAAGACACTGTGGATGGTGCTATTCCCTAGGCAGAGGATCCTCAACTGTTGAAGAGTAGAAAAGTCAAGCTCAGTACAAGCAAGTGAGCACACACAAATTCTGTTCTCTCTACAATTGACTGTGGATATGATGCAACTGCAAATTTCAGTTCTTGTTTTACCTTCTCCACAATGATGAATTTGGAATTGTAAGTTGAAATAAACATAATTTTATACAAAGTTAATTTCTGGTGGCATTTTACTAGAGGCACAGAAATGAAAATATAATCATACATGAAGACAGGATCATTTATGAATTTTATCTCATCCTAAAAGCATAATTGTTAATCAAAATAAATGAATAACTGGTTCAGCCTCAGTTTTAGAGGACTAATGACAAATAGAGTAAAACACTGGTGTCTTGAATTTATTACTTACCTTTTTATTAGTTACTTTACTCATAACTTTGTTAAAAAAAACACAAAAACGTCATCTTGGAGGGGAGGTACATCATGGCTCATGGTTTCAGAAAAATTTGAATTGGTCATGAAAAAGATATCAAAGAACATGGAGTAAGTAATGGTTACTTACATGTTACAGAAGGAATCTGAGAAATCAGACCTAAATACACAGTGACAAAAACATCAAAGACTCATTTCTAGTAACTTATTTCTACCAGCCATACCCAACCTCTCAAAGGAACCACAGACTTCAATATAGTTCCACAAGTTTGGGAAAGAACATTTCTAACATGAGCCTGGAGGAGAAATGTCAATCAAATTGTAACACCCTTGATTGTAAGTTTATATTTATAGAATCAGTGCCATGAACTTTGACTTGTTCCAAACCCTGTGAAAAACACAAGATGGATTGTTCTTTTCTTTCTTCAAGACAAAGGAAGATGAAGCAGGGCAGACAATGGCATTTTCTTAAGCCCCTGTAACAGAAGTCAGATGAATACAGAAATAAATTGTCTCTGAATCCTACTCTGGTTTGAGTTCCTTTCTTCACCGACTTTTTCACATAGTTATTTTCCATTTTCTTATATTTTCTTTTTTTAAATATATTTATTTATTTATTATGGGTATAGTGTTCTTCCTGAACACATCCCTACAGGCCAGAAGAGGGCACCAGATCTCATTACAGATGGTAGTTAGCCACCGTGTGGTTGCTAGGAATTGAACTCAGGACCTTTAGAAGAGCAGCCAGTGCTCTTAACCTCTGAGCCATCTCTCCAGCCCCATTTTCTTACATTTTCATTTCAATACACACACACACACACACACACACACTCACACACACTACTCTTAGAACTCTTAAAGTCTAGTCATTAAACATTGAACAAGTAGAGGAAGAGTTTATGAGATAGATGCCTCAGTGGTAAAGTGTCTACAATGCAAGCACGAGAATCAAGTTTGGATTTTCAGATTCCACATAAAGCCAGATAAAGTAGCACACAGCATCTATAATCACAGCTTTCCCATATTGAGATGACAGACGGAAAGAGGACAATACCCAGGAATTCATAAGCCAGCTGGCCTGGAGTGTGCAGTAATAAGACTGTCTCACCCAAGGTAATACTCAAGCCTTCTGACCTCTGCACATATACAGATCCATGCATGTATTTTGGCACATGTGCACACACACACACACACACACACACACACACACACACACAAACAAACACACAAATAGACAAAAAATGGTAGAGGCCAATGTGAGGAATAGACTGATATCCCTACAGAGGTAATTATTCCACCTACTGCCTACTGAGTATTTTGTGAATTATCTTAAATAACTAACTAACAGCTTTCTTCAATTATAAAATAGTGTCGATACCTTATACTGATCATTGAGAAAGTAATTCAGAATTTAAAATGCCAAATACAGTTGTTGGCATGTAGTACACTCAGAATACACATTGCAGTTCTACCAACACTGTTTAATGCCATACTCACCAGTTAGATTCTTGTCACTTTTACTCCAAGTTTCAGCATGCAACTGAGCCAAGCATAACACAAGAATGAGCTACAGCACTTTAACACAAACTTAATGTGCTTCTTCAAGTAACACTAAGTCAGCTGGCTCTTTGTAAATGAAACACTAAATGCAATATCATTCACAAGATTGTTTAAGTATGTGCATAATTATGATCAAGTTTCTGGATTAATTGACTCCATTATCTCTGTAATCAGAGAAGGAGCAAAAACTTACCAAGTGAAGTACAGATAAAAGATTCGTTCCTTCTGAATATAGGGAGAGCTTCTGATAGCCATTGCAGAAAGGCTGCCCTCCAGCATTTACCAATTTGAGCATAATGCACTTAGGACACAGGCTTACTAGACAAACTCATGTTATTTCCTCCTGTTTATGCCTAATTTAGAACCTATCTGAGCAGTCTAGAGACATAAGTACAAGGTTACTCAATTTATGTGAAAAAAATTTGATTGTGTGTGTGTGTGTGTGTGTGTGTGTGTGTGTGTACTGACTATTGATATGACATTTATAAAACCACTCTTTTCAAAATGCATTGTGTGTGTGTGTGTGTGTGTGTGTGTGTGTGTAACACTAGTGCTGGATGGGGAGTTTAGAAAAGTGGACCAGTTGCAATTTCTAGCCAATCTAGACAATTCTTAAGTTTTGGATTAAGTGAAATAATTTGTTCCAAAAGATAAGATGGAGAGCAATAGTGGATGACATCCCATTTCTAACCTTGGCCTCCACAAGCATGGACACACACATGTGCCCAAGCACTTTCACATGATGTAGATATGCACTTAAACAGGAACACACACATGTATCTACATGTATGCATATATTTGTATTTGTATATATGTTTATATATGTATAGTGTGTGTACTCTATATGTACATAAATATATAGATGTATATAAATATATTATGTATAGAAATATATTATATATTTCTATATATACAGAGAGAAGGAGGATTTACAAATGAATGCTTTATATCTCTTGGAAGAAAACAAAAATCTTTTATCAATGGAAGAGTTGAGATTTAAACTTGATTTCACTTAACAGTCTAATTTCTTCCTTTAAAAAATTGTTTAGTTAAAGGGGGACACATGAATCTGTCAAAGAGAAAGAAAATAAATATCACAGGTGGATTGGGGGAGGGGTCTGAATGGGTGGGTGGGCATAGAAACAGGAGGGATCAGGTGGGGGAAGGATGGAGGAAGAGGGTACTGGAAAAGACAACTAGAATTAGGAGCATCTCTGGGGTGAACTAGAAACCTAGTGCAATGGAAACTCCCAGGGATCTATGAGGGTGACCCCTATCTAAGACTACTAGCAATGGGAGATATTGAGCCTGAACCAGCCATCCCCTGTATCTAGGCAAGACTTCCAGTAGAGAGATTCAGACCCCAAGTAACCACATAACCTTTGACCTACAATTTTCCATGCCTACAAGATACACTGGGACAAAAGTGGCACAGAAATCATGGGAGTGGCCAAACAATGCCTGGACCAGACTAAGACCCATGCCAAGAGAGGGAGCCTACCCTTGACACTGGCTGCAGGGCCAGGACCCAGAGGTTGGACAGTCCGGAGACGTAGGATAGAACCAAATGTGACTGGCAAAAAAAAAGTCAATGAAATGATATTCTACTATATTTGTAGATTGGTGTCTACTCCAATTATCATCAGAGTGGCTTAACCCAGTAACTGATGGAAATAGATACAGAGACATTAGGCAAACCTTGGGGAATCCTGTGGAAGATAGTAAGGAAGGATTATGGGAGCCAGAGAGGCCAAGAACACCACAAAAAGACCCACAGAACCAACTAACTTGGGCTCATATGAGCTCACAGATACTGAATAGACAACCAGAGAACCTGCATGGGACTGATCTAGACCCTTTGCACATATTTTACAGTTGTGTAAGTCAGTCTTCTTGTGTGACTCTTCACATTTTGAGTAGAGACTGTCTCTGACTGTTCCCTGCATTTTGGGAACTCTTCTTCCTACTGGGTTGCTTCATCCAACCTTAATAGGAGAGGAGGTGCCTTGTCATACTGCAATTTGATATGCCATGGCTGGCTGATATACATTGGAGGCCTGCCTTTTTCTGAAGAGAAAGGAGGAGGAGTAGATGGCAGGGGGAGGGGGGAAGGGGGGAAGAGGGGAGGTTGTTGGTGGGAAGAACTTGGAGAAGGGGGGGGAATGTGATTGGGCTGGGGAAAATAATTAATTAATAAAAAAATTTAAAAAAGTATAGTTTTAGTGTAAGACAATGGTGATTAAAGCAATCAGTGAAAGTAATGATAAAAAATGATTTGAGGATTACAGTGGGGATAGCATGCTGGCAGGAGTGTGAGGCAGCTGGTCATGGTGCATGGACAGTCAAGAAGCAGAAATGTAAGAACGCTGGTGCTCAGCTTACTTTCTTCTCATTCATCCTTAGAATGGTGGTTATTCTTTTCTCAGGAAAATTGTACTGGAAACACCCTCATAGGCACACCCAGTGATATGTTGACATGGTGATTCTAAATCCAGGCAAGTTGATAGTGGAGATTACCCATCACAGTAATACTGAGGAAAGAGAAGTTAATTATCCATCACAGTAATAACCTAGGAAAAAGAAGCTATAGAATAATATACATATGTATGTTCAATTAAAAATAGGTAAATCTGAACAGTAACCTGATTGAAAATTAACACAAAGTCTAAGAGAGAGTGGATGAGTGAAAGGGGGGTTGGAATGCTTGTTAGTGTCTGAATAAAGTTAGTGTCTAGTGGAGAAGCACAGATGCATGTATTTATTCTGTAAAGCATGCATAGGTGTCATATGTATAGAAGTGTTTATGTACATTAAATTCTATCCTCCAGACTATAGTCACAGTATAAAAGAAACATTTATCCATCAAATAATGTTAAACAAATGATCACAATGTCTTATTTTCCTAGACTAAATAAGTAAAGGAAAGATGAAGTTGATCATATGTACCTGTTTATGAGGATACTTTATAGTTAGTCAAAATGGTGAGTATTTAAGATTTATCAAATTCAATTTCAAATTCATCAAGCATCGTGATCACTTGTTTAACATATTATTTGATGGGCAAATGTCTCTTTTGTACTGTGGCTATAGTCTGGAGGGTAGAATATTTTATATATATATATATATATATATATATATATATGAATGACACATATACATGGTTTAAAGAATAAATAAGTGCACCTGTGCTTCTCATCTAGATATTCACTTTATTCAAAGGGAATATTAATCACTTTTTGAATGAGATATCTAGGAAGATGTATGTGATATACCAATACCATCTTTAATTATTTCTCTGTCTCTGTCTGTCTCCCTCTGCCTGTCTCTGTCTTTCTCCCCATCCCCATGCATATGGGTGTAGGTGGACACATGGCATGGAATATATATCACAGTCAGAATATATACAGCCTTGGGGGTTGGTGTTTGCATTTCACTTTGTTTGACACGATCTCTTGTCCACCAGTGAGTGCACCAAGCTTGAGCAGCCATGATTTCCCAGAGATTTTTCTGTTTCCACTTCTCATTTTGCCACAGAAGCTCTGGGGTTGAAGATGGGTGCACTTCTGTCTCCATGTGCTTTTAGTGCATTCTGGGGATCTAAACTCAATTCTTCATGCTTATTCCAGCAAGCACTTTACCCACTAAGCCAATAATATTTTTTAATACTTCAAAAGACATGCCAGAAAGCCGGGTTTCTATTTTTTTCCAAGAACACTTGAGATAACCTTTGGGAAGATTTTCTTAATCTCTGCTTGGTCTTTTTCCTCCATGAGGCTACCCCAGATTAACCCCGAGTATACCTAGACTATAACCAGAGTCAGGTGCTGAGATTTAAAGAGGTCTTAAAAATAATAGCAGGAGCTGGACTCCAGAAGATGCTGTGATGTGCACTAGTACGTTCAGCAAAAGGCGATTTTTCAAGTTTAGCAAACACACACTGAAGGAGTGAATGCTCTACATGTTTTCAAAGAGCTCTGAGGACAGAGTACTGGGAAATTCATGGCACTGAAACTTGGGAGGCCCTGAGGTACCGTGTTCCCAAGAGGACAGCCTTTCGAGTCTGTTTCTGATGCTGTGAATGGACTGTAGAAAGACAAAAGGAAAAAAAATCAGTGGTGAAGAGGACATCCATGAATCAATGAATTCTGTACTAAAAATTCAATCCTTGGCTTCTCCACAGGCCAGGAATCACATAGATATTGAAAATAATATTTGGAGAATAAATTCTCTAGAGATATTTAAATACAAAATTTGAAAATGAGAGAGACCAGTGTCTGACATTGATCATGAGAGTTAAATATGAAATTAATTAAGATGAGAAAATGTGTACAGCAATTTTACAAACTAGGATACACAAAGTCCATTTGAATATATCCAGAGTGATTTAATTTTAAAAGCCCTATAAGGAGAAAGCAGTTCCAAGAACAGGAAAGGCACAAGAGCTGAAGAGATGGCTCAGGCAGTAAAGTGTTTGCCATGCTAGCATGAGGACCTGAGTTCCCCAGAACCAATATAAGAATCCAGGTGTGGGGACGCACTTGGGAGACGGAGTGACACATTGGTCTCTAGCCTAAACTGTGGGAGCCCGTTTTCAGGTTCCTGTGGCTTTACCCAGCAGGTCCTCATAGAGAGGACGATTAGGACCACAGGCATGAGTGCAGGTGTCTGAGATGGTCTGCACTTGACTGTGCTGTGGGGAGGTCTTTTGCTCAACCCCTTGGCGTCTCTATAAATACCCTGAGGCAGAGACAGGCAGGGCCCATTGGAATAGGTTTCAGGCCCTCTCGAGGCTATCCTTTATTTTCTATCTGTTTATCTCCACAATCTAAATCCTTCTATCTAATATTTCCTGCTGCTCCCACTCAAGAAAACTCTGGGGAGCTGTGGGGTTGGTGGGTAAACACCCCGAACTGCACATATATACACACATGTCTGCATGAGTGTATGTATGCATACCCATGTAAACTCAAACTCCAATGTGTACACAGACACACACCACATAAAAATGGAGGAGGGGAAAAGGGAAAAAAATCCTGGCTAGCCAGTTTTTTTGTTTAATTAGCCTACTGACTCCTCCAGTCTTCCTATCTGGTGTAGTGGAAATTGCTATCCTGGATGAAGGAAGGAATGGGCATATGTGATCTGAAACACCAGACCAGTGACAACATAAACACTCAGTGCATGTTAATATCACACTACTTTTCTTTGGAGTAGGCTGCAAGCTGCATGCTTCAAGGCTGCTTATTTAGAAATACATATTGCAAAGAAATTGGAGTTCAAAATGGTTATTGAGAATCACTTTCTAGGAATGGCTTGGGAGAATGCCAACCCAGGGATCAATGGGGAAGTCTAGTGCAAGTACTGCTCATTTAGAGTTATCTTCATTAAGCCTCAATATGAGGGTCTTGACATTGTCCTTTCACCAGTCACTGTTGATGGCTGCCTTCAGCATCATGAAGCTCTGGCTAAGGCAACACTGAGCAGCAGAGGGACACCCTGAACCTGGGAGCTGCTAGGACTGATGATAGGTGAAGCTGGCAGTAGATCTTTCTAGAATGGGAAATGAGACCTGACTCTTACCTACTTTTCTGAACTCATTGAGCCATCACATGTGGCCTTATTTATGTTGGCAATGAATGACAGCAATGATACGTGAATTTGTAAGTACAAATGTCACTCCCAGGCACTGCATTTAAATAACTGCTGATGGGTGTAACCACACATTTGGGCTTCAGATGATTTTAGGTGGACCCAAGAGACATTCCACCTCTTTGGCTCGGCTACCTCCCCCGTGCACAGCTGGCTCAGTAGCTGGCACATATCTGACACTCAAAATTTTCTAGTTAATTTAAAAATTAACACATGCCTGGTACCCAAGTTTTCTAGATATTTATGAAAAATTGTTTGAGAATCATAAAACAAATATTTGCAATTTAAATTCTACCACCTCCCACATAGAAATCCTGCAAGCATCCATTCAGGACTTATTCACCCTAGAAAACCTGGGTCAGTTAGTCATTCAAAATATATCATCTAAGATTGACTCATTTGATGGTTTTGGTGGTACAAAGTAAGAATCCATCCGTACACATTCAAGATGAGAAAAATATCTTCATCAAAGTGAGAAAAAGACCATTTCTGGCAACAGGAATTTGGGCAATATAAACAAAGTTTCCTACCTTAGCTACCTAAATTATTGTAGACACTGGTACAAGGACTTATTTCACAGTTCTGTTTTGACTATTAATCAAGCCAATACTTGCACAAAATATTTCAAGTGACTCCTGGCTTAACATTTAATGTCTACCATGATATATGCAAATGTGCATTTTATCAAGTCCCAAATGCCAACCACTGAACTGAGTGCATAGGAGGGAAAACGGATTTGCCTGTTAGCAAAGAGTGATAGATTTCTAAAAGAATATACAGGGCCAGAAATAGTGTTTTGGACTTTACCCATTCTATTTTCATTAGATATAGATTCTTGCACAATAGTAAGAGCTGTCAAAGAGCAACCAACCACTTGTTCTCCAATTCCCTTCAGAGCACCATCCACTAAATAATAGTCCTATTTTAACCCGGAGACATTGGCCTCAAAGTCAGACACTTATCTGTTCAGATTTCTCCAGTTTCATGCAATAGATATTCAGGTTCTTAGCAAATATACTTTACCACAGAAATAGGTTAAAATTGCTGGGCCAAGCCAACATCTGACAAAAAGATCTGTTTTGAACCACTGTGGAAAAATTACCTAACATTTGTACTTTTGCAAAATCTTAATAAAAACCTCCACATTTATCACTTTTTGAATGTAATGCTTTATTTTTGTAGTTCCAATAATAACAGGATCAGAAGTCTCCACCCATTTCTCATTCCCTCCATCACTCTACCCACAGCTTCTGTCTCCTAATGAGTCATGCTATGACCTCAAGAGAATCAGAGAAAATAAAACAATGACAACAGCAACACAACTGTATGTCATCACTTGACTGTCTTCTAATTTCTATAACAAAACCCCACATCTTTAAAACCTCAAATCTTTGCAGAAACTCCTAGTATCACATGCTGTTACTCATTCACATTGTACAACTGAGCAAACCAACAGCATCAGTACTAAGCTAGGCATAGAGGTTTCATGCTCTTGGGTCATCATTTGTATTTGAGTCAAGATGGCATACAGGTTGCAAAATTGATTTTTAATTTTTTTTCCATTTGGAAATAGTTTTTCTTAGTAGTAGAATGAAGAAAAATAGTTTAAAATAACCATGTACTTAATAATATACAGTTGGTTCAACACCAGAGACCAGAGGTACATGTTTCTTTCCTTTCCTTTCCTTCTCTTCCATTTCCTTCTTTTTTTTCCTCCTTTTTAAGACAGGGACCCTGTCTATAGTCCAGCCTGTCTCACTATATAACCTAGGATCACCTCAGTCTCAATATAGCTAAGGATGTCCTTAAATTTGTGGTGATCTTTCTGCCTCACGCTCTTGAGTCCTTAGATAATCCTGTTTACTGGCTATTTTATAATAAATTTCTGTTAGGTTTTTATGACCTCCCTGTATTAGGTCACTTCACAGAACTCTCTCCTCAGTCATGATTGGAATCGATGTCTTCAAGGAAATTGAAGTAGAAATCACAGCGCTACATACATGTGTTAGATAGTAGCCCATTTATTTCCTCAAGTAAAAGAAGCAAAAAACCTCAGCAGGTAACTGAATTGAATGTTTCGAGATCCTTATAATTTGGTGGATTATAGAGATTTTGATTATTTTGTTAATAACACACTAGACCCTTTTTTTAATATGGGGGATACATCCAGGGACACCCAGGAGATGTTGAAAACGGCTGATAATATATCATACTGTACATCATTTGTTTTTCCTATTCATAAATTGTATATCAACATTTAATTTATATATTAGATTTTTTTTTTAATTTTATTTTATTTTACAATACCATTCAGTTCTACATATCAGCCACGGATTCCCTTGTTCTACCCTGTCCTGCCCCACTCCTCTTCCCTCCAGCCCACCCCCCATTCCCACCTCCTCCAGGGCAAAGCCTCCCCTGAGGACTGAGATCAACCTGGTAGACTTAGTCCAGGCAGGGCCATTCCCCTCCTCCGAGGCCGAGCCAAGCGACCCTGCATAAGCCCCAGGTTTCAAACAGCCAACTCATGCAATGAGCACTGGACCCAGTCCCACTGCCTGGATGCCTCCTAAACAGATCAAGCCAATCAACTGTCTCACCCATTCAGAGGGCCTGATCCAGTTGGGGGCCCATCAGCCATTGGTTCAGAGTTCATGTGTTTCCATTCATTTGGCTATTTGTCTCTGTGCTTTATCCAACCTTGGTCTCAACAATTCTCGCTCATGTAGACCCTCCTCATTCTCGCTAATTGGACTCCCAGAGCTCCACCCGGGGCCTAGCCGTGGATCTCTGCTTCCAGATCCCTCAGTCATTGGATGGGGTTTCTAGCACGACAATTAGGGTATTCGGTCATCCCATCACCAGAGTGGGTCAGTTCGGGCTGTCTCTCGACCATTGCCAGCAGTCTATTGTGGGGGTATCTTTGTGGATTTCTGTGGGCCTCTCTAGCACTTTGCTTCTTCCTATTCTCATGTGGTCTTCATTTATCATGGTCTCCTATTCCTTGTTCTCCCTCTTTGTTCTTGATCCAGCTGGGGTCTCCCACTCCCCTAAGCTCTTTTTCCCTCGACCCTCGCCTTTCATTTCGCCCACTTATGTCCAGGCTGTTCATGAAGATCTCATCCATTTCTCCATCATTCGGAGATCCCCGTGTCTTTCTTGGGGTCCTGTTTTCCAGGTAGCCTCCCTGGTGATGTGAATAGCAGTCCAGTCATCCTTGTTCCACATCTAGTATCCTCCTATGAGTGAGTACATACCATGTTTGTCTTTCTGAGTCTGGGTTACCTCACTCAAGATGATTTTTTCTAGATCTATCCATTTGCCTGCAAACCTCATGATGTCATTGTTTTTCTCTGATGAGTAGTATTCCATTGTGTATATGTACCACATTTTATTTATCCATTCTTCAGTTGAAGGGCATGTAGGTTGTTTCCAGGTTCTGGCTATTACAAACAATGCTGATATGAACATAGCTGAGCAAGTGCTCTTGTGGTATGATTGAGCATTCCTTGGATATATGTCCAAGAGTGGTATAGTTGGATCTTGGGGGAGATTGCTTCCCAATTTTCTAAGAAAGCACCATATTGATTTCCAAAGTGGCTGTAAAAGCTTGTATTCCCACCAGCAGTGGAGGAGAGTTCCCCTGGCTCCACATCCTGTCCAGCATAAGGTGTCTTCAGTGTTTTTGAACTTAGCCATTCTGACAGGCGTAAGGTGGTATCTCAGAGTTGTTTTGATTTGCATTTCCCTGATAATTAGGAATATTGAGCAATTCCTTAAATGTATTTCAGCCATTTGAGTTTCTTCTGTTGAGAATTCTCTCTTTTAGTTCTATCGCTCATTCCTGTTTGCAGGTATTTTATTGAGATTTTTTGCATCAATGTTCATGAGGGAGATCGGTCTTTAGTTCTCTGTCTTTGTTGTATTCTTGTGTGGTTTAGGAATCAAGGTTATTGTAGCCTCATGGAAGGAGTTTGGTAATGTTCTTTCTGTTTCTATTGTGTGAAACAATTTAGAGAGTATTGGTATTAATTCTTCTTTGAAGATCTGGTAGAATTCTGCACTGAAACCATCTGGTCCTGGGCTTTTTTTGCTTGGGAGACTTTTAATGACTGTTTCTATTTTGTTAGGGGTTATTGGACTATTTAAAGAGTTTATCTGGTCTTGATTTATCTTAGGTATGTGGTACCTATCCAGAAAATTATCCATTTCTTTTAGATTTTCCAGTTTTGTTGAGTAGAGTTTTTTGAAGTATGACCTGATGATTCTCTGGATTTCCTCAATGTCTGTTGTTATGTCCCCCTTTTCATTTCTGATTTTGTTAATTTGGCGCTCTTTCTCTGTCTTTTGGTTAGTTTGGATAAGGGCTTGTCTATCTTGTTGATTTTCTCAAAGAACCAACTCTTTGTTTCATTAATTTTTTTGTATTGTTCTCTTTGTTTCTATTTTATTGATTTCAGCTCTCAATTTGATGATTTCCTGGTGTCTATTCTTCCTGGGAGACTTTGCTTCTTCTTGTTCTAGAGCTTTCAGGTGTTCTGTTAAGTCACAAGTGTAAGATTTCTCCAACTTCTTTATGTGGGCATTTAGTGCTATGGATTTCCCTCTTAGCACTGCTTTCATAGTGTCCTGTAAGTTTGGGTATGTGGTGTCTTCATTTTCGTTGATCTCTAGGAAGTCTTTAATTTCTTTCTTTATTTCTTCCTTAACCCATTGGTGATTCAGTTGAGCATTATTCAGTTTCCATGAGATTGTAGGTTTTCTGTAGTTTTTGTTGTTGTTGAAATCTAACTTTAAACCATGGTGGTCTGATAGAACACAGGAGGTTATTCCAATTGTTTCATATCTGTTGAGATTTGCTTTGTGGCCAAGTATGTGGTCGATTTTAGAGAAGGTTCCATGGGGTGCTGAGAAGAAGGTATATTCTTTTTTGTTAGGATGGAATGTTCTGTAGATAT